>JBBPBX010084127.1:0-15374 GCA_038048925.1 Garcialebias charrua
GTTGAGAGTGAGATTGTTGTGTCCGCACCACAAGGCCAGGCGGCTCACCTCGTTCCTGTAGTCCGTCTCATCGTTGTTGCTGATGAGACCCACCACTGTTGTGTCGTCCGCAAACTTGATGAAGTGGTCATCTGTGATGAATCTCCAGATGCAGGACCGTCTGTGGCAGTAGTAGATTCACCTTAGCACTTTGTGGAAGATGTGAGGTTTCCTCATTGCTAGCAACATTAGCATTTGGAGGTCAGACAGGAGCCTAAGAAAAGCACAAAGAAAAACAAGATTATAACCAGGCAATACCAAAAAACAATATAATAAAACAAAAACAAACAAACATAAGAAATTGTCATAACTTACGTGTGCATGTAGTCAGCTGGAGGCTCTCAACACATTTAGTCAAGTATTAGAGAATTCAGTGAGGCCTAGGTCAGAGGATATGGACATCAGAGATTGTAAAATAAATTAAAATCATGCAGGTAACAATTAATGGAGAACCCCAACTGACATAATTAGAAGTAAAAGCCAAAATACTGTATATAAAAGGACCAATAAATACATTTGAAATGCATCAATTAAATTAAAAAAGGAGAACTTTACCTCATGTTTTATAATTTAATTTACCTTCATATTTATTTTTTCTGCTTAGTTCCAATAAACTTTACATTTTACTGTTTTTAAAAACATATTTTTGTGTTCCTTTTTACTTGTATGTGCATTTGTGCCTCCCAATATTTATATTGTAAGTATTTATTTATTTTATATTTATTCCCCCAAAAGTCTTTTTATTTCCATGTGTTTTTACACCACTACTCCACTTCTATTGGTCAAAAAAACAGGAAGGAGCAGGATCCATGTGTAGATCTACTGTGCATGAAGCAGAAATGCATAAGGTAAAGTCAAAACAGGAGACATAGAAATGCAAGACCCATTTAAAAAAGAAAAACTTGTGGGAAAAAAATATAAACAATAATTGAATATAAACATTAAAAGGCACAAATGCATCTACAAGAAAAACAAAAATATATATTTTAAAAATACAGTAAAATGTATTATAATTATAAGCAGAAATATATAATTTATTGGAACTAACCTGGAAAATAAAAAGGTTGACCTTTGTCACCGATTCTGTTCATAACTTTTATGGACAGAATTTCTAGGCGCAGCCAAGGTGTGCCCCAAGTGGAGGAGTTTAAGTATCTCGGGATCTTGTTCACGAATGAGGGAAAACTGGAGCGTGAGATCGATAGACGGATAGGTGCAGCGTCCGCAGTGAAGCGGGTGCTGTACCGGTCTGTCGTGGTGAAGAGAGAGCTGAGTCAAAAGGCAAAGCTCTCAATTTACCGATCGATCTACGTTCCCACCCTCATCTATGGTCATGAGCTCTGGGTTATGACCGAAAGAACGAGATCTCGGATACAAGCGGACGCCTCCCTGGTGAGGTGTTCCGGGCATGTCCCACCGGGAGGAGACCCAGAGGAAGACCCAGGACACGCTGGAGGGACTATGTTTCTCGGCTGGCCTGGGAACGCCTTGGGATTCCCCCAGAGGAGCTGCTCCAAGTGGCTGGGGAGAGGGAAGTCTGGGCCTCCCTACTTAGGCTGCTACCCCCGCGACCCGACCCCGGATAAGCGGAAGAAAATGGATGGATGGATGGATGAAATTATATAACATGAAGTAAATTTCTCCTTTGTAATTTAATTGGTGCATTTTTTGTGTATTTATTAATTTATCAGTCCATATACAGTACATGCTTTTACTTCTAATTATGTCAGTTTTGATCTTCCATAACAATGAACATACCAAACAATGAAGAAAAAAAAACTAAAGTAGTCAGCACTTACCCATTACAGGGTTGGCCTCACAGGTACTTCTTTGTGTACAACTGGATCCAGAAGCTTTAGGTATTTTTCTCCCAGACTAGCCAAGGGGAAAAAAAAGACAATGTAGTACTGAAATGTGTGTGTATACAGTATTTAAATGTTAAAATTTACAGATTATACCTGACAACAGGTCCAGAGGAAAATGTTGGAGCAGGTAGGTGGGAGACCTTTAAAACAAAAGTACATTTACTCTTAAAGTACAAATACATTTTTTAGCATATATGATTGATTGACTTTACCTGATCTAGTCAACACTTACCTGTTCAGGGAGTGGCTCAGGGATATGTCTTTATGTACAACTGGATCCAGCAGCTCTTGGGTCTTTTTTCTCCAAGACAAGTTGGTAAATTGACAGAAACGTCCAAGGAACAAACCAATTAAATACTGAAAGAAAAAAAAACACACACACACACATATATATGCACTTTATTCTTTTAGGTTAGGTACAAGTACATGTTGTGACATCTGACTAATCAACTTCACTTACCTAAAAGTAACATGCAAATCAAGCGCATGGCCAGCACTTCAAATTGTGTCCCGCATTACTGGAAAAGAAGAATATTTCATTTATATTTGCAAATAATAATGAAGGTTAAAAGAATTATGAACACACACACACATTTATATGTTAGTTTGTTTCCTCACAGTAAATGAAACAGGATAAAGAGGGTCTTCATTTCATGACAAAGTAAATGATAAAAGCAGCAATGTGTATTAGGATGGATATATAGTGTAAACCTGTGATTCTCAAAATACACAAAGTACATGCTGCATCAGTGATTGATTGGCTTTATCTAAACTGATTAACATTTACCTGTTTAGAGAGTGGTCTCACTTCTTCTTTATGTACACCTGGATCCAGCAGCTCTTGGTCTTTATTTTCAAGACAAACTGGTAAATTGACAGAAAAATGAAAGGGGAAAACCAATAAAATACTGAAAAATGTGTGTGCATACAGTATGTAAATGCAAAAATATACAGATGTTACCTGACAAGTCCGTGTGAAAAAGTTGTGACAGGGACATGTGGGAGATCTTTAAAAAAAAAAAAAAAAAGTACATTTAATGTTTTTGGTTAAGTACAAGTACGTGTATCTGTGATTGATTGGCTTTACTTATTATAAGTAACCTGTAAATTAAGCACATAGTCAGCACTTAAAATTGCATCCTGGATTTGATACAACAGTGAAATCTATTATAGTTCTCTATTATTGCATAAAAACCTTTATTTCAGTTTAACATATAAAAACAAACATTGTAATGGAAAAACATTACAAAATTACAAATACATACCTTTTTTCTCATTAGATTATCAAAACAATTTAACTAGATACTTTGTTTGAAAAGCACTAGCAATTACAAACATAAGAGGAAGAACAAAACTAACAGTTTAGCATAAAGTGAACTATTACTGTGTGATGAATAGTTTGTTTTTTTATCAAACCAACAGATGTATACATGCCGTAGTTGGTTCGAGCAATCAGCTACTTGTTTTTACATTCAAGTTGAATGGACCGATTAGCTTTTGTTTTCCACTACAGAGTACAGGCATAAAATTTTGCAAAAAAATAAATAAAAAATAAAAAAGTTGCTATGGCCCCTATTGTAAGTCCCGCAGAAAAATGGCTGGTAATATGTTAATGATTACTTACTTTATTTTGTTTTAGTTTAGGGCCTACTACTAATGCTAACTGTGAAATGCTAATAGCTAATCGCTAACTGCTAAAAGAAAGAAACTCACAAATCGACGGCGCGGGGGAAACTATCAAGTCATGCAACACTACACTGCAAAGATAAAGCCCTACAATTCCGTTTTACTCAGTTTGAAGTTTCTTTCATATTACCCTGATGCATGCTCAATAATCCAGGTAGAAAAATCTAAAAAAGCTAAGTCTGGTCCTCTGGACATTCAAAAAAACAAAACAAAGCAAAAAATTGTAGAAACGTTTCGTCTTTCGTCCGAAAGACTTCCTCAGTCTGAGGTGCTGGGTTCAGCTCAGTCTTATAAATAGCACCCTCTCACAGTGTTACACAACCAGTTGGCTGATGACAGCCTGAAACCAGCTGCTCACATGATCAAGGAGGACCATCAGCCTAACAATGGATCGTTAGCACCCTGATGGTTGTTTGCTATTCACAGAGGGCTGAGTGATACCAGCAATCACAGCATTGTAGGAGGGGGACAGTTGAACTCGGAGGCCTCCACCCCTGTTTAATGATGGGCGGTTTCTTTTCACAAAGATGGCCTCCTTTACTCCTCTCTCAAACCATCGTTCCTCTCTATCAAGGATGTGAACATCTTCATCCCTGAAAGAGTGACCGCTGGCCTGGAGATGAGTGTAGACTGCAGAGTCCTGACCTGATGATGTTGATCTTCTGTGCTGGGCCATCCTTTTGGCCAGTGGCTGTTTAGTTTCCCCGATATAAGACTGATCACAGCCCTCCTGACACTGAACAGCATACACAATGTTACTCTGTTTTTGCCGGGGGACTGGATCTTTGGGATGAACCAGTTTTTGCCGTAATGTATTTTGAGGTTTAAAAGCCACTGGGACGTTGTGTTTAGAAAATAAACGTCTCAATGTCTCTGAAACCCCTGCAACATATGGAATGGCCACTGGTCTGGGTCTGGGTTCCTTCTTTTCACCTGATGGCTGGCTGGAGTCCTGTTTGGGTTTCTTCTCTGCTTTCAGGAAGGCCCAGTTAGGATATCCACATTTCTCTAGAGCCTGTTTTGTGTGTGATTTCTCCTTCTGTCTGGCTCCTGCGTTAGTGGGGACGCTGTCTGCTCTGTGGTACAGAGTCCTGATGACTCCTAACTTGTGCTCCAGAGGGTGATGGGAGTCAAACTGTAAATACTGGTCTGTGTGGGTGGGTTTGCGGTACACCTCAGTTTGCAAATTTCCTCTATCAGAAACTGAGACCTCACAGTCCAAGAAAGCCAACCTGCCATTTCTTACATCTTCTCGTGTGAACTTGATATATTTATCCACAGAGTTGATGTGATCAGTGAAATGTTGGACTTCCTGAGATTTAATTTTAACCCAGGTGTCATCAACATACCTGAACCAATGACTTGGTGGTCTCCCCGTAAAGGATGTCAAGGCTCTCTTTTCTACCTCCTCCATGTACAGGTTGGCAACAATAGGAGAAACTGGAGACCCCATAGCACATCCATGTTTCTGCCTATAATATTGCTCCCCATATGTGAAGTAGGTTGACTGCAGGCACAGTTTCAAGAGTTGACACAGTTGCTCTGTGGAAAGCGTGGTTCTGCTGTTCAGAGTGGTGTCTGATTTTAACCTTAAACAGACCACCTCTACTGCTTCATCAACAGGAATGCACGTAAAGAGTGATGTAACATCAAAAGAGACCATTGTTTCATCAGTCTCCATGATGACATCCCTCACCTTATCCACAAAGTCCATGGTGTTCTGTATGTGGTGTTCTGAGCTGCCAACTAAAGGGATGAGTACAGATGCCAGATATTTGGAAACATTGTAAGTGACAGAGTTAATCATGCTAACAATTGGTCTTAAAGGTACACCTTGTTTGTGGATTTTGGGTAAACCATACAGACTTGGCGTGGCCTCCCCTGTACCCAGGGGAGGCCACGCCAAGTCTGTATGGTTTACCCAAAATCCACAAACAAGGTGTACCTTTAAGACCAATTGTTAGCATGATTAACTCTGTCACTTACAATGTTTCCAAATATCTGGCATCTGTACTCATCCCTTTAGTTGGCAGCTCAGAACACCACATACAGAACACCATGGACTTTGTGGATAAGGTGAGGGATGTCATCATGGAGACTGATGAAACAATGGTCTCTTTTGATGTTACATCACTCTTTACGTGCATTCCTGTTGATGAAGCAGTAGAGGTGGTCTGTTTAAGGTTAAAATCAGACACCACTCTGAACAGCAGAACCACGCTTTCCACAGAGCAACTGTGTCAACTCTTGAAACTGTGCCTGCAGTCAACCTACTTCACATATGGGGAGCAATATTATAGGCAGAAACATGGATGTGCTATGGGGTCTCCAGTTTCTCCTATTGTTGCCAACCTGTACATGGAGGAGGTAGAAAAGAGAGCCTTGACATCCTTTACGGGGAGACCACCAAGTCATTGGTTCAGGTATGTTGATGACACCTGGGTTAAAATTAAATCTCAGGAAGTCCAACATTTCACTGATCACATCAACTCTGTGGATAAATATATCAAGTTCACACGAGAAGATGTAAGAAATGGCAGGTTGGCTTTCTTGGACTGTGAGGTCTCAGTTTCTGATAGAGGAAATTTGCAAACTGAGGTGTACCGCAAACCCACCCACACAGACCAGTATTTACAGTTTGACTCCCATCACCCTCTGGAGCACAAGTTAGGAGTCATCAGGACTCTGTACCACAGAGCAGACAGCGTCCCCACTAACGCAGGAGCCAGACAGAAGGAGAAATCACACACAAAACAGGCTCTAGAGAAATGTGGATATCCTAACTGGGCCTTCCTGAAAGCAGAGAAGAAACCCAAACAGGACTCCAGCCAGCCATCAGGTGAAAAGAAGGAACCCAGACCCAGACCAGTGGCCATTCCATATGTTGCAGGGGTTTCAGAGACATTGAGACGTTTATTTTCTAAACACAACGTCCCAGTGGCTTTTAAACCTCAAAATACATTACGGCAAAAACTGGTTCATCCCAAAGATCCAGTCCCCCGGCAAAAACAGAGTAACATTGTGTATGCTGTTCAGTGTCAGGAGGGCTGTGATCAGTCTTATATCGGGGAAACTAAACAGCCACTGGCCAAAAGGATGGCCCAGCACAGAAGATCAACATCATCAGGTCAGGACTCTGCAGTCTACACTCATCTCCAGGCCAGCGGTCACTCTTTCAGGGATGAAGATGTTCACATCCTTGATAGAGAGGAACGATGGTTTGAGAGAGGAGTAAAGGAGGCCATCTTTGTGAAAAGAAACCGCCCATCATTAAACAGGGGTGGAGGCCTCCGAGTTCAACTGTCCCCCTCCTACAATGCTGTGATTGCTGGTATCACTCAGCCCTCTGTGAATAGCAAACAACCATCAGGGTGCTAACGATCCATTGTTAGGCTGATGGTCCTCCTTGATCATGTGAGCAGCTGGTTTCAGGCTGTCATCAGCCAACTGGTTGTGTAACACTGTGAGAGGGTGCTATTTATAAGACTGAGCTGAACCCAGCACCTCAGACTGAGGAAGTCTTTCGGACGAAAGACGAAACGTTTCTACAATTTTTTGCTTTGTTTTGTTTTTTTGTTTTTTGAATGTCCAGAGGACCAGACTTAGCTTTTTTAGATTCTTTCATATTACATTTTAATACATTGTTGTCAGAAACTAATGTTAGCGCCGGGGTTAGCATAAGTGGGGAAAGTCGATGTTAACCCGCCTTACTAAAGATAATGATTAAAACCAACTGTTTGCCTTTTTCGTAGAGTACACTGCAAAGATAAAGCCCTATAATTCCGTTCTGTTTGAGGTTTATTTCATAATACATTTAAATACACTTACCACAAGCATGCGAAAGTCCACTGCCTCCGCTCAGCTCAGGTCCGCATGGATGCGCCGCTCCAAGACGCATGCGTGGGAATTGCGAGATAAATAATGAAGTCAGAACAAAACAATTCATTCGGTGGAAGAAGGAGAACAACAGGAAAGGCTGCCTTGATCTTCTCTCGTAAATAAGCGACAGGACATGGTTTGAGCAACAGGAAGTGATGTTTACATTTCAGAATAAAATACTTTTTATTTATTTATTTCTTGTATTGCGTTATTAGGTGTAGTCATAGTCTTAAATATAATAGTTTAGTCATAGAATAGTCATAAATGATAGTTTGACAGCTTTTTTGTACAAATAAATCCGTATAGAGCTAGGATTAGTCCGCCCGTGGTGATTTTATTCTGTAAATACGGAAGTTGTGCTCGTTCCTTTTCCTGTTTAGTGCTGCGTCTGTTGCTTTCAAAAATAAGGAAGGCGCAGTTGGCTTGCAGTCTGGGACCAGATCAGAGCCAGATGTCAGTTTGTAAACCTCTGTGAGGCTGGCGCATTCGGTCTGCAGGCAAAAACCGGATCAGAACCACACCCAGCTGCAGCTCATTATCTCAGAATCGGGGTGGAACTGGCACACAACACCACGCCGTCTCTGACTGTTATGCGGATCTGGCGACTTGTAAACGAGCCCGGTAAGGAGTTGGCTCAGAGGTGTAAACCGCATCTGACTGTTATGCGGATCTGGCGACTTGTAAACGGATCCGGCCCAAATGTAAATGCTGTCTGGGGTGGCTCTGTTTGTCAATAATGAAATAAAATGTAAATTAAATAATGAAATGTCAATAACAGTTGATAATATTATGGAAATGATAACAATAGAAATAATAAACAAAAATGATAAAAACATAATAAGTTGTGTATATAGATCACCAGGAGCAAATATAGAAATATTCACGGATAAAATCTTGGAGCTAATGGAGAAGAGTTTTAATAAAAATGTTTTTTTGTGTGGAGACTTTAACATTGATATGGGAAATAAAACAGATTCAAATAACATAAGCACATTTATAAACTCAATGTACAGTTTAAATATGTATCAGAGTCAGAGTCAGAGAGTCTTTATTGTCATTTGCACCGCATGTGGTACATGTGATGAAAACGAGATTATGTACACGGGGTCCCAGTTACATCCAACAACAAATGCAAGAGAAAAACAGTAATAACATCTAGAATTAACTAAGAGAAAAAAAAAAAAACACATCAACTAGTAATACACTCAGCCTAATATAGTGGGAATAAACAGCAGCACGTGGTTGCTCGGTGGTCTGTGGTTGTGTCAGGAAGGGCATCCGGCGTAAAAACAACTGCCAAATCTTCGTGCGACCAGTTCGCTGTGGCGACCCCTAACGCAGGGAATGAAGCCGAAAGAAGAAAAAAAAAACCAAAACAGCAGCACGAACATGAGTTTGTATGAGCAGATGGTCACAGATGAACACAGCAACAAGAAAACAGATCAACATGATGTGATATTTTGCAGTGTTTATTTTTATTTATTCATGAGTCTAACAGCCTCAGGGTAGAAGCTGTTCCTCAGTCTAGTGGTTCTACATTTGATGCTCCTCAACCTCCGTCCTGAGGGGAGTGGGGCAAAGAGTGAGTGTGCTGGATGAGTGAGGTCTTTCATGATGCAGGTGGCTCTTTTCCTGCATCTGGAGGTGTAAATGTCTGTGATGGTGGGGAGACTGACTCCAACAGACTTCTGTGCAGCCTTCACCACCTCTGTAGAGCTTTCCTCTCTTCAACTGTGCAGCCTCCATGCCACACGTTGATGCTGGAGCACAGGACGCTCTCCACTGGACGCTGTATCCAGTGATATCAAAGCCAACAAGAATTACAACTCATAGTGCCACAATAATTGATATTTTCACAAATATAACAAATGGGGACGTGATAAGTGGTATCTTAACGACCGATCTAAGTGATCATTTACCAGTTTTCACAATCTATAAAAATGATCAAAGCATCACAAAAGCAGTCGCAATGAAGAAAAAGATCATAAACACGTCAAAAAAAGTTTTGGAAAAACTGAAAGAGGATCTAGATAAACAAGACTGGAATAATGTGTATGTTGATGATGCGAACAGAGCATATGATGAGTTTATGAATATCCTGGAAGCTCTGTACGAAAAGAATTGTGTGCAAACAAATTACACAAAGAGAAATACGATTGATCAACCATGGATGACAAAAGGGTTGAGAAATGCTTGTAAAAAAAAGAATTATTTGTATTCATGTTTCTTGAAATTGCGAAGTCAGAGCGCTGAAGAAAAATATAAAAAGTATAAAAATAAATTAGTGGGGATTATAAGGAAACATAAGAAAGAATATTATAGTAAATTATTAGATAAAAGTAATGGTGATATGAAAGCAACATGGCGAGTAATGAATAGTGTCCTGAAGAATCATAAAGCAAAAACTGGTATTTCAAAATATTTTGTAAAAGACGACGATGAAATTCATGATGAAAATGAAATTGTAAATGAATTTAATCAATATTTTGTGAATGTTGGATCAAGCCTTGCAGCTAAGATACCAAAAGTAGATAAAAATGTGACCCACTCAATTACAGGTTGTGCAAATAGTATTTTTCTAAATGGAACTAACAAAGAGGAAATAATGAATGTAGTAAAACATCTTACAGACAAGAGATCGAAAGACTGGGTGGACATGGATATGATGTTTGTGAAGGACATAATGAGCCATGTTATTGAGCCGTTCACATACATATGTAACTTATCATTTTCAACAGGAATATTTCCAGATAATATGAAAGTAGCTAAGGTCGTTCCTCTTTTTAAAAATGGTGATAAATGTGTATTCAACAATTATAGACCTATATCCTTATTACCACAGTTTTCAAAAATTCTTGAAAAACTATTTGTAAACAGACTAGACCAATTTATAGATAAACAAAATATTCTAAGCAACAGTCAGTATGGGTTTAGAGCAAAAAACTCTACATCAATGGCTCTCATGGAATTAATGGAACAAATAACTACTGCTGTCGATCAAAAACAATATTGTATCAGTATTTTTGTTGATTTAAAAAAAGCATTTGATACTATTGATCACACCATTCTCCTAGAAAAGCTGAACAAATATGGTATTAGAGGACCAGCATTACAGTGGGTATCTAGCTACTTAAAAGATAGGAAACAATTTGTACAAATAAATGATGTAAGATCTGACCTCTGTAATATCACATGTGGAGTTCCCCAAGGCTCTGTACTTGGACCAAAGCTTTTTATTTTATATGTGAATGACTTGGTAAATGTGTCAGGACTCCTTAAATGTGTACTTTTTGCTGATGATACCACTTTTTTCTGTTTAGGTGAAGATATAGAACAAATGTTGGAATTGATAAAGACAGAATTTGTCAAGATACAAACTTGGTTTAAAATAAATAAATTATCATTAAATCTAGAGAAAACTAATTACATGATATTCGGTAATAAAAAGAAAACTGTTGATGTCCCACTCAAAATTGAGGATGTTGAGATTTGTAGAGTGAGTGAGGTGAAGTTTTTGGGTGTTATCATTGATGACAAACTGACATGGAAACAACACATAAATTCTGTAAGAATAAAAATAGCTAAATCGATTGCAGTACTGTACAAAGTCAGAGACCTATTAAATGATAAAGCTCTATATTTGTTGTATAACACAATCATTGTTCCACACTTAATCTATTGCATTGATGTTTGGGGGAATGCGTGTAAAACAATCACAAAACCTATTTTTGTATTACAGAAAAGAGCTGTAAGAATTATCACTAGAAAGCATTATCGTCATCCATCAAGTACATTATTCTATCACCTAAAGTTATTGAAGTTCCATGATTTGGTAGACTATAATATCTTATCAGTTATGTATAGAGCTCAAAATAATGCATTACCTTTAAATATCCAAATGCACTTTGTTAAAAGACAAAGTTGTTATAATCTTAAGGGGACAGAGTTGTTTGTAAAACCACAATTCAGAACCAGTTTGAAGGGACGTTCTACCTCAATCCAGGGAATTAGATTATGGAATGGCTTGGAGAATGTAGTTAAAAATGCCAAGTCAATGTTTACATTTAAAAAAATGATCAAAACAAATGTGTTAAAAAATATATATGAAATAGCGTAATGTGTATTGTATCAATTAGAAAATTAGAAAGAGTTAGTCATTTTGTACTGTTGTTAATGTGTATTGTATCAATTAGAAAATTAGAAAGAGTTAGTCATTTTGTACTGTTGGTTGAAGATTATTATTGTTAAATCTGATTGTTGAAAAAGTTGGTTGAAGATTATTATTGTTTACATGGCTGATTATTGTTGTTTAATCTGATTGTTGTAAGTAAGGGGCAGATATAATAAGATTTATTCTTCTTTCTGCTACCTTTCATTTTTTTACATTTTGTACACTATCATTTAATGAGATTGTCTTGTATTGTTTCTTTTGTAAAAAAATGAACAAATTTAATAAACATAAACATATTATCGACAAAACGCCCTCTAAACTGCCGAGATGCAACAAGGAGAAACCTGGTCACTTCAAAAACGAGCCCCAAAACGAACCGACTACGTCAGAAGGAAGCGCTTCCTGCGAGCGGTGGACTTCCAGCTCGACACAGTGTCATCGGAAAGACTCTGTTAAGAAGACGAGGCCTCGTAGGTGTACCCGTTGCGCCGTGTATTTATATACTGTATAAAGGGGTTGCTTCGTGTTTACAACAAAGGCATTCCCTGTCGCTGCCCGGGCGAATTCATCAATCTCGTATTTGTTTATTTGTTACCTAAATATGAAATGCATATATAATGTGCTGGTTTTATACTAGAAAGCACGATAAGGGATTTGATGTTTTATCGATGAGCCATTGCGGCAGTAGCCACAGTGTTTTGCAACAAGATGGCGTTTGCGGTACACACTACTGCTTCTGCTAAAGAAGCTAATGCTGTGGGCCGTAGCTGATAAACAAACCCGGTTCTGTATTATTGCACTATGAATATATCTATCTATATATATGTATGTGTGTACATACATTAGAACAATACACAAAGCAAGACAACGTGATCTCAGGACTTGATATTAGTCATGCCTCCTACCCACCGCCCCCGGCGTCGGGCGGCCGAAGCGGCCGGATAACACCGGTTTACATTCAAAGTCTATGGAGGAGACGCGTAGAGTCACGGGGAACAAGGAAGCGGCGAGATTCAACTGATCGAAGCGGCGCGGTGGCAGCCTGTACACGCACGCGCGCGTCGCCGTCGAGCCGCAGACGTCCCAAATGTTGATCTCTGGCGGCTCGACGCATCCGGCAAACAGTCGGGAGAGCCTCGCTATCTGATTACACAACCACAACGGGACTTTTTTCGGACTTTTTAAACTCACCGGATCCAGCCTCCAGGAATTGGAACCAAACTCCGGTAAGAAACGTGGCATTTTTACAGTTGCTGCTCACAGGCTGCTGTACTCTCCAGTGTAGATCACCCCAAACATAAAAAAAAGTTTTAATCTCATCGAAGACCGTCGGAGGTGCAGTTAAAACAACAACTGAACCCGGAAAACAAGCCAGAGACCCCTCCCTCTGCTACCCCCTAGTGTACGTCATCAGACGGTGTTCAGTGGCCAGTGGGACCGTGACCAGCGGCAAAAAGGGGACGGCAGGAGCGTTTGCAGTTGTGCGGTGGGTAGGAGGCATAAGTGTAAGACAAATGCAAGAAATCTTACCAACGAAGACCAAACTGAGAATGCATCATTCACTCTGCTCACATATGATTGTACAGCCACACTTCCAGGCTGTCATATTGTTAAGTTTGCAGATGATACAGCGGTGGTGGGATGCATCACAAACAATGATGAGTCCAGCTACAGACAGGAGGTGGAACACCTGGAGAGCTGGTGCAAAGAGAATAATCTTCACATGAATGTGAAGAAGACAAAGGAGATGATTGTGGACTTCAGAAGGAATAAACACACCCACGCCCCACTGAAAATAGGTGGATCTGCAGTGGAAGTGGTCTCCAGCTACAAATACTTGGGTGTACACATGAATGATAACCTCAGCTGGAGCAACAACACCACCAGCCTGATCAAGAAAGGTCATCAGAGACTCTACTTCCTCAGACGGCTGAGACGTGCTGGTCTGAGCAGCCCAGTTCTCACCTCGTTCTACAGGTGTGCAGTGGAGAGCGTCCTGTGCTCCAGCATCAACGTGTGGCATGGAGGCTGCACAGTTGAAGAGAGGAAAGCTCTACAGAGAGTGGTGAAGGCTGCACAGAGGTCTGTCGGAGTCAGTCTCCCCACCATCACAGACATTTACACCTCCAGATGCAGGAAAAGAGCCACCTGCATCATGAAAGACCTCACTCACCCAGCACACTCACTCTTTGTCCCACTCCCCTCAGGACGGAGGTTGAGGAGCATCAAATGTAGAACCACTAGACTGAGGAACAGCTTCTACCCTGAGGCTGTTAGACTCATGAATAAATAAAAATAAAAAAAAATAAACACTGCAAAATATCACATCATGCTGATGCTGATCTGTTTTCTTGTTGCTGTGTTCATCTGTGACCATCTGCTCATACAAACTCATGTTCGTGCTGCTGTTTATTTCCACTATATTAGGCTTAGTGTATTACTAGTTGATGTTTTTCTTAGTTAATTCTAGATGTTATTACTGTTTTTCTCTTGCATTTGTTGTTGGATGTAACTGGGACCCCGTGTACATAATCTCGTTTTCATCACATGTACCACATGCGGTGCAAATGACAATAAAGACTCTCTGACTCTGACTGACTCTGATCTCAGGAAGAACAAGAGACTCTGGAGGAACATGTAGTTACTTTCTTACAGGAAAGGAACATTGACATATGGGGACATTTTGTTCTGTCACACCCTGCCCAATAATTCACCAAGATTCAAACCGTCAGTAGTCGTCAAGTTCTATAGCAGGTATACAAAAAACTATGTTATGCAAAATAGAAGAAATCTGAAGGGAACAGACGTTTACATAAATGAACATCTTACCAAAAAAAATGGAAAAATTGCAAAGGAAGCAAGGTGGTTAAAAAGCAAAAACAAAATACATTCAACATGGACAAGAAATGGATACATCTTTATCAAAACAAAGGAAGGGTCTCAGCCTAAAATGATAAAAGAGCTGACGGATCTGGATGAATTCAGGAGATGAAAAATTACAAATGGATAAAATATACAGTGAAATGAACAAATACATTAGAACATGACAACATACGAAGACTCAGAACCTAAAATATATAATGTTGAAAATGTGATTGATGCAAATTTTTTCCCTGTAATAAAAGATAGCGAATATTATAATGAAGAGCAGTTTAATGACATCAATATATCAAAAGGAGTTCTCTCTATTATTCACTTTAATAGCAGAAGTATAAATGCAAACATATCCAAAATAACAGATTACTTAAAACAGTTAAATAGAACTTTTACAATAATAGCGCTGTCAGAGACATGGCTCAATGATGATAACACAAGTAATATTCACATCGAGGGGTATGAATTATATCATATGAACAGAAATAATAAAAGAGGTGGTGGAGTCGCTCTGTTTGTCAATAATGAAATAAAATGTAAATTAAATAGTGAAATGTCAATAACAGTTGATAATATTATGGAAATGATAACAATAGAAATAATAAACAAAAACGATAAAAACATAATAATAAGTTGTGTATATAGATCACCAGGAGCAAATATAGAAATATTCACGGATAAAATCTTGGAGCTAATGGAGAAGAGTTTTAATAAAAATGTTTTTTTGTGTGGAGACTTTAACATTGATATGGGAAATAAAACAGATTCAAATAACATAAGCACATTTATAAACTCAATGTACAGTTTAAATATGTATCCATTGATATCAAAGCCAACAAGAATTACAACTCATAGTGCCA
>JBBPBX010084128.1:0-15373 GCA_038048925.1 Garcialebias charrua
TGGTACATGTGATGAAAACGAGATTATGTACACGGGGTCCCAGTTACATCCAACAACAAATGCAAGAGAAAAACAGTAATAACATCTAGAATTAACTAAGAAAAACATCAACTAGTAATACACTAAGCCTAATATATTTATTACCTATCACCTATTTCAAGGTGGAAAGAAACAAAATCTTTGCAGGTTGCTGGAAATATCTTACTCAAAATCATTTTTTTAATTGATACATTTTTTCCCATGGTTCTACACTAACTTCTTGCACTGATTGCACTGGTGTTTCTAAACTTTTTTTTGGTTCACCAGCACAGTTAGTGCACCCAAATTTTCAACCGCGTCATATTTAACATGATAGTTTTACAGGTTCTCTCTTTATTTTATTTATTTATCTGGCTTATATTCCACAATCTTAAAATATGATTCATCATGCCAACAGAAATATGTCTTTGTGTTTCAGGAAAAACAGGACCTCAAAGCCCCCAGGAAAACTCTCCCTCTCCTGTCCAATTCTGATTGTGTGTTCGTCCAACTGCCTGCTCACGGTAGGAGATGTGCCCATCACAACATTTCCCAAAGACATTTTATGTTTAAACATTTGAAGTTGTAGTGGCTCCCTCATTTTTCATGGTGCCCAGTAGTATACTCTCCATTTTTCATAGCAAAAATTGTTTTTATTTTGTTGAAGGTGTTTTATATTATTTTTTAAAAATATAATCAAGTGTTAACTACAGTTGTAATTGGGAGTAGTAGTTGTTGCATTGCTGCTGAAACCATTGTGATAAAATAAATGTGTTGAAGTTAAAGAATACCTTTCATTTTTTGTCATTACAGAAAATGTTTGAAGGTTTTGACAAGACATGTATTATTACGTTTGTTGGTTAAATTTGATAACGGGTTGGAGAAACATTTGAAACATCTGTAGAACTAAAAATGAGTAAAAGTTTTAGGGATGTATACTAATTTTAAGCATCACACGCTCAATTGTAGTAAAATATTGCTAAGAATGAGATTTTTTGCAGCTAGGTTTAAGATTGTTTATCTTGTAAAAAGATAAAATGTCTTATTTTTAGAAATCGTGTCAAGACAATTTTCACTTGTTGGAAGATCTTTTTGCTTATTTCAGTCAAAAAAAATCTAATTTTAAGTTGTTTTAAACTTGTTTTCAGAGTAGACTTTTCTCCAGTGTACTACTTTTGAGCATCAGAATCTTATTATAAGACAAGAAAAGCTCACAATTGTAGTAAAATATTGCTCAAAACTAGAGTTTTGTAGCTAGTTTCAAGATTCCGCATATCTTGTTTTCACTTGTTACCAGATCTTTTTGCTTATTTCAAAAAAAAAAACTAATTTTAAGTTGTTTTAAACTTGTTTTCAGAGTAGACTTTTCTCCAGTGTACTACTTTTGAGCATCAGAATCTTATTATAAGACAAGAAAAGCTCACAATTGTAGTAAAATATTGCTCAAAACTAGATTTTTGTAGCTAGTTTCAAGATTCCGCATATCGTTTTCACTTGTTACCAGATCTTTTTGCTTATTTCAATCAAAAAAAAAACTAATTTTAAGTTGTTTTAAACTTGTTTTCAGAGTAGACTTTTCTCCAGTATACTACTTTTGAGCATCAGAATCTTATTATAAGACAATAAAAGCTCACAATTGTAGTAAAATATTGCTCAAAACTAGATTTTTGTAGCTAGTTTCAAGATTCCGCATATCTTGTTTGACTTGAACAAAATGTCTTATTTTAAGAATCTTGTCAAGTGAATTTTCACTTGTTCCATTGGCAGATTTTTTTGCTTATTTCAAGCAAAAAAATCTTATTTTACATTTTTTTTTTCTTATTTTTAGAGGGGCATTTTTTCCAGTGCAGGACTCTGTACTACAGAGCAGACAGCGTCCCCACTAACTCAGGAGCCAGACAGAAGGAGAAATCGCACACGAAACAGGCTCTAGAGAAATGTGGATATCCTAAAGGGCGAGGCATAGCTCTGCGTCGGTACGAGCGCCGTGCCACGCCGTGTGAGCGCAGCGGGACAAGCCTTTGAACGCGCGCGTGAACGCGCCAAGCTCAAATTTTACGACCGCTCACGCGCGCGCTTTGTCTCAAAATAAACTGCTCGGTGGCGGACTGTTTTGTATGAGACACAAATGTATTAAATATCCCTTCTTCATCGCTGATCGGAGTTTTCTTTTGTTTTTTTGCCAAAAGTCAAGTGATCGCTTGAAGCGGTCACCATTCACTTCCTCCTCCGATGAGGAGGAATGAATGAACTTGTCACAAGTGAACTAAACTCATGTCCAACGTGGATACGCCAGGTTCTAAATATTTCCTGGTGGGCTGTGGGCTGCAGGAGCAGCGTTCCCTGTTTTTATTTTATTTATTTTAACTTTTTATTAACATATAAACACAGAAAAACGCTGCGCAGCCTGTGGCTTTTCTCACCACTCAGACCTGTCAATCATTTCAGTAGGCGTGTCAGTAAATGACCAATCAGCGACCTCAGTTTGTCCTGTAGGTAAACGCTCCACGCGCAGCTGCTCAAGCAGAGCTCTGCTGTGAACAGCCTGCGCGTAGCACGCGCGCGTCGAGCGGCGCTGGCAACAACGCAGAGGTCTGCCTCGCCCTTAACTGCGCCTTCCTGAAAGCAGAGAAGAAACCCAAACAGGACTCTAGCCAGCCATCAGGGGAAAAGAAGGAACCCAGACCCAGACCAGTGGTCATTCCGTATGTTGCGGGAGTTTCAGAGACATTGAGACGTTTATTTTCTAAACACAACGTCCCAGTGGCTTTTAAACCCCAAAATACATTACGGCAAAGACTGGTTCATCCCAAAGATCCAGTCCCCCGGCACAAACAGAGTAATATTGTGTATGCTGTTCAGTGTCAGGAGGGCTGTGATCAGTCTTACATCGGGGAAACTAAACAGCCACTGGCCAAAAGGATGGCCCAGCACAGAAGATCAACATCATCAGGTCAGGACTCTGCAGTCTACACTCATCTCCAGGCCAGCGGTCACTCTTTCAGGGATGAAGATGTTCACATCCTTGATAGAGAGGAACAATGGTTTGAGAGAGGAGTAAAGGAGGCCATCTTTGTGAAAAGAAACCGTCCATCATTAAACAGAGGTGGAGGCCTCCGGGTTCAACTGTCCCCCACTTACAATGCTGTTATTGCTAGTATCACTCAGCCCTCTGTGAATAGTAAACAACCATCAGGGTGTTAACGATCCATCATCAGGCTGATGGTCCTCCTTGATCATGTGAGCAGCTGGTTTCGGCTGTCATCAGTCAACTGGTTGTGTAACACTGTGGGAGGGTGCTATTTATAAGACTGAGCTGAATACAGCTTCTCAGACTGAGGGAGTCTTTGTAAAACGAGAGAGAGGAAGCCGTTTTGGCCGTGTTATATATGTGACCTGCAATGCAACACTGCCCCCTGCTGTCACAATCTACTACGGTGGTCAGAAAAAAGAAAATCAACATGATGATTCAATGAGTAGCGCAATTTATAAAATTATAAACTGTTTTACCTTTTTGACAAGACTGGGCCTGCTCCATTAACATCCGTGCGCACAAAGGAATCAATTTTGTAACGTCTACTAAAAGCTACCCCGCGCTCGGTTTTTATCACGTGATGTAATGTACTGACGTTAGAGCTGTCATCGGGCCGGAAATCCACGGCCCTACCCTACCCGAGCCCTTAGTTTAATTACCCAAGCCCGAGGGAGCCCGCTGATTTCCTAGAAATCACCGCCCGACCCGACCCTACCCGATTAAAAAAAAAAAAAAAAAAAAAAAAAACACTACGTTTATTTATTAAGCTTTTACTGCGTTCTCCCACTCAGCAAAAGAACTTGATGTTGTTCTTCTGTGTTTTGATGGAGGAGGTGTGAGCGCGCTGCTCGCGGTGACTTTTGATGTTGAAGCTTCAGGAATGTCAGGAATGCGGCTACTTGTTCCGCCGCAGATGAGAGCAGTGTGCGGACGTGAGCGTGCACCTGACGCACGTCAGCTGGTGACATCATTTTGAGCTTGTTAAAGTTAGGCCACAGAAATAATGCAACTCTGTGCAAGTCGTGGATAATAATTTTGCGCTCCAGCACTTCTGCATGTGCGGCGCAGAAACGCCTGCTGCGGAGAGTCTGTGTGTGAGGACTGGCAGTGTTGCTTCAGTTTCTCATTCCAGAGACAAACCAGGTTGATGGTGGGATATTTGTCACCCTCCAGTTCTCTCTGTGCACGGTAAAATGGTTCGAGAAATGTCACTAAAAAGTCCAGCATGTCGGGGGAGACGCTGTCCAGGCGCGCCTGCTCTCTGGCTGAGTTGCGCAATTTAGTGGCTGCGCTGCGGTTTTCACCATCTAAATTCACTCTATTAATTATTTCCTCATCAGTAAACTTACTGCCTTATATTCTTTACAAGCAGATTAAAACAATTTTATATTGTGTGCATTTTTATTTAGTTTTGTTTGTGCTGTATGATTAAAAAAAACCACATCAAAGCCCGAGCCCGACCCGGCCCGCGCCAATCAAACGCAAAAATATGGCCCTACCCTACCCGAAGTCGGGTAGGGCTCGGGTAGGGTCGGGCTCGGGCGAAGAAACGACACCTCTAACTGACGTTACCGCGACATGATAACGTCACTACGGGTACTCGAGGTGGACAAAAAAGCCTCGATAGAAGTCAAAGCACTCGATCTGTCGATAACTCGGTTACTCTGTTAAAGCACTAATAGTATGACACATTATAAATACCATCACCATCCTGGCATCCTCTATCTGGATTAGTGAAAGCAGTCTTAAAGTGGTTTGTATCTAAAATTATCAAAAACAATGACAAAAGCTTAAATTTATTTTATTTTTCCAAGCCAAAAATTGATTATGGTAATCAGAGAACTTATTAATTTTTAATCATTTTCACTTTTGAAAAATAGAGTAAAGGAACTGATAGCTAACAGCTAACAAAATAAAATAAAAGTTGTATCTGGAAAAATCTTTCATCGGGCCAGCCGCCAATAGCTTATGCAATACATGGCGAATCAATGAATCATGAACAAAATCTTCTGTCATCCTTTTTTTTTTTTTTCACGGAGTCTTGAAATAAGAGCACAGATCAGCATGGGAACACTGGGATTTTAAATTATTTATGTAACTTTTTATCAGTTCTGCGCAGTGGCCGGACACTGCTAGTCCCCTGCATTGTAGCCAGAGCTTGAGCTTCTGTATCCTTCAATACATACCAATTAAATTTTGGGCCCAGGGATGTCGTCTTCGCTAAGGTTGACATAGACAAAAGCGTTGGCAGCCAGTTTTCATGCAGTCTGATGCATTGTTTCCCTGACATCCGGGACTTTTGGGGTTTCCCACAATACTCGTGAGGTCATCAGTAACCAGCATCATAGCTTTTGTCACGTTTAGACAGTCATAAAAATAAAATTAAAAAATCAGATAAGGGTCACATTTGAGAACAAAAGATCAGATTTGGACCATTTTTGCCTGCAGTGTGAACGTAGCTTAAGTGTCTCTTTCCTACAGACTGACTGCTCTGTATGGGATCGAAGAAGTCCTGGGACTACAGAAAGGCGAGACTCTGCTGGTGAACGCTGCAGCTGGAGCGGTGGGCTCCGTGGTGGGACAGATCGCCAAGATCAAGGGCTGTAAGGTGGTTGGTTCAGCCGGCTCTGATGCTAAAGTCGCTTACCTGAAGGAGCTCGGATTTGATGAGGCCTTCAACTACAAAACCGTTAGTTCCCTGGACGAGGCTCTGAGGAACGCCTCCCCTGACGGATATGACTGCTTGTTTGAAAATGTAAGTACGGCTGCAAACCGACTGAGAGTGATGAGCTGTTTGAAGCTGAAGCTACATCACTTCTTTGGTACCTGATTCAAAGGTTTATAAGGAAGTGAATCATTGGTGGTGAATGAGACATGGAGCCCACCAGCCTACTGTGTTTTTTAGTTTACCAGTTCATAAACACGTCTACTCCGGGGGAAAGAAAACTTTAGAAAAACACAATGTAAGTTACAATGTGATCTCAGAGTACACATAAGATGAAATTCAGGTGAGACAGGAAACTTGCAGCCCAAGTGTAATTCCAAACTTGTATTGTAAATTAGATCAGATTTAGTGGAGGTGACATTCACAAATGTGAAGCTGTCACTTGCAAAGGGACGTCATGCCACAGCATAGTTAAAACTTTTTATAACAAGTTTATTCACCAGAATTATGTATTAATCAAATAACCACAACTTTATTATTCTACTCCCCCAAAATAATCCATGTTCAAATTATCACGGTGAAGCCTGATATCAGACAGAAATGTTATTTAACAGCTGCTCACTCCTCTGAATGAACAGAATAAATTAATTTCAGGCTGTAGATTCAAGTTGTTCCTACACGTTTGGCCACAAAACGCCGATAAAGAGCTCATTGTTAAAAAAAAAAAAAAGAAAATTAACAATTTTTCTTAAACTTCACAGCTTCATAAAAGCTTCATTTGGCCATCACTACAAACGAATTACACAATATATGAGACCATTTTTTTTTGTTGCAATTTCCTAAATAATTAGGATCTTCTACACCTGAGCAAGCTGATACAGAGTCCGAGGTATCTCTTGGCAGTTCAGGGTTACATTTGTTTTTCACTTCAAATATGTTATTTTTTATCACAACACCGGCAAACTTCAATTTTAGATTAGTATTATATACTAACTTTACACTTAACTCTTTATTAGTTAAAAGTATTTACAATCTGGGGGCCCTAACGAGAGTTAATGCTTTAATGATGTCATGAGTAACCTTTGTAGCCTTTTTTTATTGGTTGATATAATCAACAGGCTGTGTAATTAGACAAAACCAAATGCTCTTTAATTCATTTAAAATGTACACATTTCTAACAAACTGATTCTGAGCTGTGTGGTAATCCTAATTTTGAATGTCACACGCCGTATGTTTATATAAAACAAATACAGGGTAAAGGTACACAAATTTGAACTAATCTGGTCAGTTTTACAGATATTGAGCTAAAATGTGGTGTGATAAAAGCTTCTTCTTTTTTATTTTTTATTTATTTTTTATCAAAGAGGGCACCAAAACAATTTTACATGAAAAATTCCTGAAATTTTCTGACTGAAACCTATGGGAACCTGAATAAACCTGGAATTTAAAATATTGAAGACTGGCCCTTAACAAGGATTTTATATGTTGCTGGTGGAAACAAATTTTAGCTTCATCTTGACTAAAACAACCAGATTCCATAAAAGTAGACTTGAGTACGGTACTGTATATCTAAGTTGTTCCTCAGTCACACGCACAACACTTACAGGTGTGTTCAGGCCATGCCCCCTACATTCCTGCATCTCATGGGTTGTTTTTTAATAAACCCTGGACTACTGAGGCCATATTTTTGACCACAGGGCACAAAACTATTGAAGCTACACATCTGAGCTCATGAACTACATAAAGTGAAACAAGCTGTTATAACACATGTTATTAACAGAGTCATGTAAGTCTCATCATCTGAAGGCTTTTAAACTCCAAGTCAAACATTGTTCACTCCACCACCACTAGATGGGAGACGTGTATTTCTTTGATTATATCCAACCATTATGCATGTTTTCATAGAAAAATTAAAAATATCAGGAAGGAAATAACATTTTAAAAAAAAAAAGTGCTGAATCAGTCGTGGTGTGAAAATTTGTTGAAGTGTTTCAGATACTGAGAAGCTTCCTAAAGTTTCATGGCTGTTTCAGAAAAATTTCTGGAACTTTTCCGCCCCTTTCAGACCCGTTGTTGTTTTGTGCCCTGGTTTTTAGCCAGGGGCTAATGTGAAAACCTGGTCCTTTTTCCTGTTTATACGTTTATGTCTTCAGATAAACAGTGTACAGTAAACTTATTATTTTTATATTAATGTTTCTGTTCAGTGCCTTGAGACGACTTCTGTTGTGTCTTGGCGCTATATAAATAAACTGAATTGAAAACTGAATTGAATATAAAAGCAGTACTTTATATTGTGTGTGCATATTAAACTGTTAATTGGCCATAAACCAGCTTTACCATTCTATTGTTTTGATTTCTAAACTGGCGCCATCATCAGTCATTGAAAACACTTCATCAGTCGACTTGTAGATACATATTTGAACAAGTCGTGGTTGTTTAACACAGGGGTTCCTAAACTTTTTCATGTCATGACCCCCCCAATCAGCATTAGCTTCTGGTCGAGGCCCCCCCTCGCAAACCCACAAACAATGCTACAAAATATGTAAAGAAACATCAACTTTTAGAATGTTTTAACTTTTATTCACTATATTCAACTAATTATTACAGCTGCTGAGCATAAAATGTTATTAAATAACTTGTTTTAAATACTGAATTATATTCCCACTTAAAAAAACAACAACTTTTCAACAAACTGTTGACCAGAAGAACAAAACAAAAGAAATCTAACCTGTCTCTCATGCGTGTTTATCTGGAAATGACAGATACAGATTGTCCTAGTGGGCAATTTTTACTATTATTATTATTACTATTTTTATTATGTTTGCTTTTTTTTATCTTCTTCTCTCCATCTAATCTAAAAAAAGGTTAAGTCTGGTCCTCTGGACATTCAAAAAACAAAACAACAACAAAATAATTGTAGAAATGTTTTGTCTTTCCTCTGAAACGTTTCTACAATATTTTTTTGGTTTTGTTTTGTTTTGTGAATGTCCAGAGGACCAGACTTAACCTTTTTTAGATTTTTCTACCTGGATTATTGAGCATGCATCAGGATACTTCTTCTCTCCAGCTTTCTGGGGCCCCCCAGCATCCCCTGATGGCCCCCACTTTGAACACCACTGGTTGAACTTGTTTTTTAATGCCTACTTTCAGTTCATGCAACATAAATGTCTCATTTTTGGGTGTTTTTTTAGGTTGGAGGCCATTTTTCAACTGTTGCCCTTCAACACATGAAGCACTTTGGAAGAATAGCTGTGTGTGGAAGTATCTCTGTGTACAATGACACCACGCCTCAGACAGGTGGGCTTACTTCATGTGACCTTTCAGGAGGTAGGCTAACATTTAGAAATCATTTGTGTCTACGTTAAACATTTCTCAGGGCCATATCCACACCTGGCAATGATCTTCAAGCAGCTTAAGATGGAGGGTTTCCTGCAGAGCAGGTGGGAACACAAACATGCTGAAAGCCTCAAGAGACTGATGGCGTGGCTTCAAGAGGTACCACTGTTTTGGCCCGGTTCAGTCCTCATGTCTTTTTGCAGCACTCTAACTTATCCATTCTGCCTCTGCAGGGGAAACTGCAGCATCGGGAACACGTCACTAAAGGCTTTGAAAACATGCCAGCTGCTTTTATGGGGCTGCTGCAGGGAGAGAACCTGGGCAAGGCAATCATCGCGGTCTGATGTCCTACCAACAAGAGACATTAATACAGACTCATGAAGGAAACAGAAATAATATGCACTAAACAAAACTATTAACAAAGTACCAGTAAAACAGCTTTCAGCAGCTATTACTAGCTTATTAACATTTTGTCAACCCCTTACAGAACTGCTGATAAAAAAAAAAAAAATGTAATCGCTATAAACTACTCAGTCTTTTAAAGCGATCTCGGTCTGAAACATAAATATCACATTTTAATTTCTCCGCTTGAGAGTTTTTAGTTTAGTGTTAAATTATGCTCTATATCTGAAGCAGGGAGAGGAGGAGCACTCATCATCCATTTCAGAATGTTTATTTTGCCCACATGTAGGGAACAAAGATCACCAGCCCTGGGCCATTACCACCTCACCATGCCGTCACAAACAATGGCCCCGAGTGTAAACAGAAAACCCATCTTCTTCAGAGCTCGGCCACACCTCACAGGAGTCGTCACCACCATAGACGAATGGGAAGCCCTGCTCTATCGTGTGACCCAGCTCTCAGCCAATAATATCTCACCAGCTTGTGTTCTATAATGTGTGTGGGCGTGAATGTTGGGAGTTATAGGCATGTAATTAAAACTACATTTTCTACCAGAGACGGAATCAGATTGTGTTTAAACTTTAAACACAATATCATTCTAAATAACGAAACAGGTTGCATATATCTAGACCAGGGGTCTGCAACCAAAGAGCCATTTCTGCTCCTTCACTCGCTAAATTAAAAATGTCCAGAGCCACAAAACTTACACCAACTATTATCATCTACTGGTGGCCCATGGGCCACTTTAAGTTTGTTGCAGGAGGCTCAGGCCAGTAGTGACATAAAACTACAAATATCGAATGATTTTAAACATTCGTTGATATTTTTACATTTTAAGACGAAGGAAAACACAGGATTATTGTAAAGAAAGATTTATTTCTATAGTCTTTACCAATAAAAAAAAAAAAAGTAAACAATGGTAGCACAAATTTCAGTTTACATATCCAAAGTAAGTTTTATTCATTCAAGGCAGTCAAATTTGTTCATAATTTTATTAGTAGTAGTCAGAGAGTTACTGGCTCCAAGCAGTTACCAGAACACACACTGTCAAAATAAGCGCATTCCCAGATCCTGTTCTGGCTGGATCTGGCTAAAATTAACCCCTGTCGCACAGTGATAGCTGAATATGGGCACTACTTACCCCCTGTGACCTGAAAAGGAAGATGCAGGTAAAAGATAATGGATGGATAGATGGAAGAATGGAAATTTAAGCAATGAACTATGCAGGTCTAGTGTTTTATTTATTTATTATTATTGTGGAAAAATTAAGTATCCTACTTTAAAGAAATAAAGTTAAAGTATGTTTTACTCCTTGTATTAGTACTAGTATTCACAAATTTGTCAAATAAATTACCGGTACATGAAATTTTTAAAACTGGTAGTGGTTTGTCCATTTTGGTCAAACCTTGATGTGGCTCCAGAGCCACAGGTTGCAGACCCCTGATCTAGACATTTCATGAAGTTAATACAGGTGGTCCCCGAGTTACGACGCAGTTCCGTTCCTACGCCCGTTCGTAACACGGAAATCGTCGTAAGTCGGAAATACGTCCACCTCATACATACAGTACTGTATTTTTACCAAGCACTTAGCCTATCCTAACACATTACCCTACATAACTATTAAAAAAAACATACATTCGGAGCTAGCCTGGCCCTCGCCTTCCTGCACAGCTCTGCTCAATTCTCATTTCCCTTCACTGCACAGTCTGGGATTTGTCCCATAGACAAGGATTTCTCCGGTAGATTTTTGTTCGGACCAATCAGAACAGAAGGGGCGGAGTTTTTGGCCCCTAACCCACGCCCCCACCTGTCCCAGCGCAGCCAGCTCGCAGCCGCATGTTCTCATTCAAAGCGATGCAGGAGTCCTGCATCGAGGACTGTTGTATAAATGACACAAATGTATTAATTTCCCCTTCTTAATCCCTTATCTGGAGTTTTCTTTTGTTTTTTTGGCCAAAAGTCAAGTGTTCGCTCCCTCCTTCTCCTCCTCTCCCTCCGCTGAACAAGGAAATGCCCCCACCTGTCCCAGCGCGCAGCCAGCTCGCAGCCGCATGTTCTCATTCAAAGCGATGCAGGACTGTTTTATATGTGACACAAATTTATTAATTTCCCCTTCTTAATCCCTTATCTGGAGTTTTCTTTTGTTTTTTTTCCCAAAAGTCAAGTAATCGCTCCCTCCTCCTTCTCCTCCACCCTCCGTTGAGTGAAATGAACAAGGAGGAAATGGCTGAGGTTGTCACGAGAATTAAACTCGGGTTTTACGTTGCTGACCGAGTCCCATCAGATTTTCTGGTCTTTTGGTGAGCTGGACCAGCGATCCATGGTTTTATTTTATTTTATTAAAATGTTTTATTAACATACAGAATTTGCGCAGCGAGAGAAAAGCTGCAGGAGGCGGAGCAGTTGTCAGTCAAGTTCACCAGAGCACGGGGGGTGGCTCTGAGGGGAGGGAGCAGAATGCTTTCCCTGTTCAAAATATCCAATGGTTTTGTTCCTCAGCAGAGGCCAACGCCTCCAGCAAGAATCGTTTTAAAATGGAGAAAGTCCAGACCCTTGTCTGAAGCGAAGTGAAGGACAGGGTATGGTTTTAACCAGGCTAATTCGGAGCCATAATGAAGGGAAAAAAGTTAATTTCTTACTGGGAGCTGGTGAGCTTCCTGCAGCTTCACAGCGTTTACAGCAACATCTGTTAGCATGTTAGCTCATTGCTAGCATGTTAGCTCGTTGCTCAGCTGTAGCCTCTCTGCCTCGTAAACCTCTGCGCAAAACAATAAGGTCTGTATTTCCACGCTTCCACCGTCTCTCGCACAGTGATTGCTGGACATGAGTACCAGTGATCCCCGTGACCCAAAAATGAAGAAGCGGATGAAAGATGATGGATGGATGGCTTATTTTTCACCCTTCCACATGCCCAAATGGAATTTTAGACCTTTTTTATTTTCAGTCCAGGCTTTCAGCAAGACCCACCACCACCATTCCCATCTGTCTGATCTGATAGTGACGACGCCCAGTTTTCAGTCCAGCAGCAACCTGCAGTCACAATCCGAGAGAGAGATTTGAAATTGTCTTGTTTTTGTTTTGAAACAAACTTGTTCCTCCGTAAACTGTAATGATACATCACTCACATGTGAAAGCTGAGCACCACCTTGTGGGTTAATGTAAAACTAAAGTGGAGAGATTGGAGTGGGATGGGATGGGGGGATTTAACAGAAATACAGTAAATGCATATTTTATAAGAAAATGGCGTAAAGTTCAGTCAGGGCATCTGAACATTTTTTGTTTTGTTTTGTTCATTCAGCTCAGAGGACCTGACAACTTTGTTGGATTGTTTACCTGGATTATTGAGCATGAACTTTGATGTTTTGAACCACTTTGGCTATGGCTGCCTCAGAGGAGTCGACAGGGGAGAGGGTGGGCTCCAGAAACCATCTTATCACCAGCAAACTGGTTGGTCCACTGTGAGTGTGCTGCTTGTGGGACTGAGTTTGTTGTGGCTCCTCGGACTGATGAAGTCCTTTGGATGAAGGATGAAACGTCTCAACTAGAAGAAACCGTCCTGATGGCTTGACTGAACTTTGTTGGATTGTTTTTAACCTGGATTCTTGAGCATGAACTTTGATACATTTTAATACATTTCAATAAGTTGATTTTTCTCCAAAGGAAGGCTAAAAGTAATCAAACGACTTTGCAGGTTTTTTTTTTAATTTATGAATTGTCTGTAACGGTTGCCCCCGCTTCCATAAATAAACACTAACAGAAATAAAAGCGTGATTTAACTTTTTTTCCCCCCCAAGAACTTGTGAGGGTTAATTTAGAGACTTGATGTGTATTTAGGAAAACGTGCTCTTGTAATAATCCGTTGTAATCTCAACATCAGTTACAATACAGCCACATTGTCTTCTCTCCTGTTAGTCATCAAAATGCTCACTAAACTTATGCTTCAGCATTTCTGTCTATCTGCTGTGGACATTTAGGATGGTGGGGGACGGTCCATCTGATGGACAATGTATAATAGCAGTTCCCCTTCAGTCAGTTCACTGTGGTGCAACATATAATATGGGAATTGCGCCCATGCGCAGTTCACCTGAAGAATTACAATCACGCCTTTTAAGGCCAGTGAGACTTTGGTGTCACCAGAGGCCCTGCTCCTCTGGTATAAAGGACGCTGTATGTCTCACGTCCGCCATCTTATTGCACTTCACCTCGCATCAACCTGAACTTCGCAGGACCGTCTCAAGTGACTGAACCCCCCGACCAGAGGTGAGCACGCTCCCTGTCAAGGGCGTCACTGGAAGACTTGCCTGCGAACACTTAGTTTAGCAGCCGCTAGCAAAGTCTCGCCGACGTTTTTAGCATCGCTAATGTCAGCTAACTGCTGTTTCGCCGGACAGTTTAGCAGGTCGCTAACTGCACCACGCTCCTACCTGTTTAGCTAGCGAAGCTAACAGGTTAGCCCACACGAACAACATAGCGAGAAAACTTCTTCGAACCTGTTTAGCATCTCTAACTGGTCGTCATTCGATGCCTTTTCTCAACATGACTCCTGAGAAAGGCAAAAGAAAATCAAAGAACTCGAGCAAGACCAACAGACCAGGAAGCCCCGGGTCTCGGCCTTGCCCCAGTGCATGTGGTTTTTTTCATTTTGGCGACGGACTCGCACGAAGCCTGCCCCATGTGCCTGGGAATGCTTCACGCCAAAGCAGCTTTGGAATCCCCGGAGTCGTGCTCTCACTGCAGCCAGCTGCGCGAGACGGTGCGACGGATGTCGTGTTATTAAATTATACACGTGAGTCCGGCTGCTAGCTTAACGTGGCTTTATTCCTCAACACCATGAAACGAAACCCCCACACGTCCATGTCCCTGAATGATGACGTCACACTTGTGCGTCCCTGTATTAAATATACAGTTAAACCACATCTCCCCTTTCTAGAATCAATGGGTAGACTGCCATTGATCCTGCAGAACCTTAGGGGATTTTTCTGCCCCTGTGGCTGGAAGGTCTGCTCCTATCTTTACCTCAAACCATGCTCACACACATAACAAACACATCAATTACTCTTAGCTTAGAACACTAAATTTTCAATAGAATGTCAGAAAATAAAGTCTGTGCTATCTGTACTAACTCTAAACTCTGAGGCTTGCACATTTACATTTAAACAGTGCAAAAAAAACAATAATGAACACAGCATATTCATTTAAAGTAACAAACACTTTCTTTTTTCTTTTTTTTTTACTTTGAGTCAAAGTCAACTTTATTGTCAGAACTGCAATATGTACAGGACATACACAGGACTGAAATTGTGTTTCTCTCAGTCCCTCGGTGCAACAGTAACCATCTAAACACTAAAACATTTAATAAACATAAGCATAAAATAGTAAAAGTGTAACACTGTCCTGAGTTTTTTCATAATAGTATAAAAGTATGAAAATTTACACCAACACTGAAACACCAAACACCCCTAAAACACCAAACACCCAATGAACATAAGCATAAAATGAAATAATAAAAGTGTAATACTGTCCTGAGTTTTTGCATAGTAGTATAAAAAGTATAAAAACGTATATCTATAAAATAAACTGAAGTTTCTAGCGTTGACATTTGCAAAGAGTGGCACAGCAGCATATAAGTTAATGTACACAGTACAGGTAGTCCCCGATTTACGAGCGCTCTGATCTGCGAGGTTCCAGACTTACGAGCTGCACATTTTTGGAAAAAACGAAAAAAATACTGAGTTTTCATGTGTTTTTTCACTTCAGTTAGCAAGTTAAGCATATAAACACACGTTTCCGATCATTTTTATGCACTCAAAAGTAGTTTTTAGATGAAAATAGAGTGTTTTTAGGTGCGCTAGCGAAAACCGTTCCAATTTACGAGCGGATTTCCGGATTTACGAGCGAAATGGCGGCCGTTCCAAATT
>JBBPBX010084130.1:0-15373 GCA_038048925.1 Garcialebias charrua
TTTAAGAGGAGCTGACATGGGATAGTTTGGGTACTGGATGCCATTTTAGCAACATCAAACTATTTTTTTTTACCACTATGGAGTTTGCCGTTTCTGTGAATCAATGTGTTTGGTGGCTTGCTCCTCAGATTGAAGAAGTCCTTTGGATGAAGGACGAAACATCTTAGTAAACAAAGAAACAGTCCACATTACATAACTGAACATTATTGGATTTTTACTTTGATTATTACGCATAAACATTGCTGTTTTTAACCACTTTGGCATGGCTGTCTCAGAGGAGTTGACGAGGGAGAGGGCGGGTCCTGGAGAACATCTTTGCCCCAGCATTTTCTTTTCCACTATGGACTATGCTATTGCGGTGAATCGGTTTTATTGTGGCTGGTTCCTCAGATTGAAGAAGTCCTTTGGATAATAGACAAAACATCTTAATCAAACAAACAAAAAACATCCAAATGACCTGACTGAAATGTTGTGGAGTTTTACCTGGATTATTGAGCATAAACTTTGTTTTTTTAAACCACTTTGGCATGACTCTCAGAGGAGTTGACGTGGGATAGGGTGGGTGCCGGATGCCAATTTAGTTCCATCAAACTTTTTTTTTCCACTATGGAGTTTGCCAATTCTGTGAATCAGTCTGTCTGGTGGCTTATTCCTTTGATTGAAGAAGTTCTTTGGATGTAAGATGAAACGTCTCAGCAATCAAAGAAACCATCCAGATGACCTGACTGAACATTGTTGGGTTTTTACCTGGATTAATAAACATAAGCTTTGTTGTTTTAAACCACTTTGGCATGACTGTCTCAGAGGGGTTGACGGGGGAGAGGGAGGGACCTAGAGCCCTTCTTATCACCAGCAAACTTCCCACCTTCCACCACTATGGAGTATGCTGTTTCTGTGAATCTGTTTGGTGCCTTTCTTCTCAGATTGAAGAAGACCTTTGGATGAAGGATGAAACGTCTCAGAAAACAAAGAAGCAGCCCAGATGACCACACTGAAATTGGTGAACTTTTACATGGATTATTGAGCATGAACTATGGTGTTTTGACCCACCTTGGCATGGCTGTCTCAGAGGAGTTGATGAAAGAGAGGGTGGGTCCCGGAGGACATCTTTACCCCAGCATATAGTTTTTTTTTTCCCACTATGGACTATGCTGTTGAAGGATGAAATGTCTCAGCAAAAAATGAAACCAATCAGATGACTGACTACATTTTTGGATTTTTACCTAGATTATTGAGCATGAACTATGGTGTTTTGACCCACCTTGGCATGGCTGTCTCAGAGGAGTTGATGAGAGAGAGGGTGGGTCCCGGAGGACATCTTTACCCCAGCATATAGTTTTTTTTTCCACTATGGACTATGCTGTTGAAGGACGAAATGTCTCAGCAAAAAATGAAACCAACCAGATGACTGACTACATTTTTGGATTTTTACCTGGATTATTGAGCATGAATTGTGGTGTTTTGAACCACTTTGGCATGACTGTCTCAAAGAAGTTGATGGAGAAGAGGGGGTTCCCGTAGAAACCATCTAAGGAGCCAAGATGGTGTAGTGGCAGGGCTTCCGACTTGGGACCCGAAGGACGCGGGTTCGCACCCCGGCCACTACACACCTTGGGATGTCTATGAGTGCACACCTAATTCTCCAGCTCCCCGGGCGCTTTCTATGGCTGCTCACTGCACCACCTGGTGGTGGTTGGGTTAAATGCAGAGACGAATTTCGTCTGTGTATGGGAAACATACACAGATTACAAAAAAGGACATTATTATTATTATTGGCACCAGTACAGTTTTTTCCACTATGGAGTATGTTTTTTCTGTGAATCAGTTTGTATGATAGCTTGCTACTCTGATAAAAGTTCTTTGGATGAAAGATGAAATGTGTTAATCAAACAAAGAATCCATCCAAATGGCCTGACTGAAATGTTGTGGATTTTTACCTGGATAATTGAAAATGAACTTGGCTGTTTTGAACCACTTTGGCATTGCTATCTCAGAGGAGTTAATGGGGGAGAAGGTGGACCCCAGAAACCATCTTATCACCAGCAATATGAGTTTTTCCTCTCTGGGAGTTAGCTGTTTGTGGGATTCAGTTTGGTTTGGTGGGCTCCTCTGACTGAAGAAGTCCTTCAGATGATGGACCAAAAGTCTCAGCAACAAAATAAACTGTTCAGATGACCTGACTGAACATAGTTGGATTCATACCTGGATTAGAGCTGCAGTTTTTTGCCCAAGCCCTCATCCCGACCCAACCGGAAATTCAGGTCGGGGCAAAAATCGCATCTCCAATCCAGGTATAAATGGCAGGCAGATTATTAAGTGAAATTCTTTCTTTGGTTTACTTTGCTCATAGTTTCAGCCTCCATTCCCTTGATCTTTAAAAAAAAAGTTCCCTGTCTTAAACGAGTTTGCTGTACCGTAGTTTGAGTGTGCTGTGGGCAGTGTCTGTGAATCTCTGTGCGCCACGGTCTTTTTCTCGTTCTATTGGTCGGGTTTTACATTGCATCTTCCTATTGATCAGTTCAAACATCCCGCCAGACCTTTGGTGAAGCTGAGGATTAATGTTTTCTGGCTGAAATGCGTACATGCGCTGTTCCAGGAAACGTTGTCTGGACCTTGTCTGGTAAGCTAATATTTCGTCTTTTTGAGATGTGAAAGCAGTTTTTCTGAAAATACTAGCTTATGTTTAAACGAGGTTTTGAGTAATAATGCTAACCAGTCTGTATAGGACAGGAAGTGAGAGATCTTTTTTATACCATCTCTCCTCATGTTTTCTTCCCTTTTCTCATCAAAGCAAAAACATTCTGAATAGAATAAGAAAAGGCCGCACTTTTTACAATAGCAACTTTGCGCCCTCCGCCCATCTTTCGGACGACTGTACGTACATGTTCTCGTTGTATCTCGGTGTAATGATAATAAAGATTATTCTGATTCTGAGAAGTTAGAATGGTTGATGCCAGACCAAGGCAGGGACATGTTAACCTAAGCAGGTTTTGTAGTTTAAAAATGATTACATGCTCTTTTTGCAGCTAAACGCTACAGTCATTGAGGTTTGTGTTATACTGTAGAGTTCATAGAAATGAAGACCATTGTTTTTTCAAATGCACTGGCACTGACTGCAAGCAAACATTTTGTACCTATGTAGCATTTAAGGTTCATTTTTACCTAGCCTGCATGCTCACCTGCTGCAGCGGTTACTGCAGAGTTAAGGTGTATGTTTTCTTTGTATGCGCGCCAATGTCAAACAATAAAAGAAGTGTTCTCCCGTTTAAAGTAGCATTTAATGGAATAATTAGCGCACTTATTTTCTTATTTTGTTTTCTGGTAATATTCAACAAGACTTAGAATACTTTTTTCTATGTTCTAATAAATAAATAAAAATCAAGTGTACATCAGCTGACCAGAGTTTCTTTGTTTTTCAGCTGTGCTGTCAAAGGTGCCCACCAAAGGCCTGCACCCTCTAACCATGAATTCAGATGGGAAATGCCTGACTTGCTCTTTTTGTCTCAGCTACAACAAGATGGCTGACATCGTTCGTCTTGGATTAGTACTTGACCACTTCCTGGCTGAGCCATCAAACCTTGGCTGGGTCGACCTTTCCTTCAACAAATTAATATTTTCATTGAAAAATGCTCAAAATTTCAAAGTCAGAGTTTTTTGTCATTCCCACCACATATGATGGAGTGAAACTGTGTACACAGGGTCCCAGTTACATCCAACAAAAGTATAAATTGTAAAGAAAACCGCTATTATAAGATATGAACTAAGAAATACACTAAACTAAGAATAAACTAAGCACTAATAGTACAAGAACTATATGCTGAACAGCAGCAGCACGGACATTAGTCTGTGTGAGCAGATGAGTACTAATGAACATAGCAACGTAAAATAAATCAACAGCATAAGATCAGCAACATGGGTAGTCAGCAACACATATCAACAATCAAGTGGTATTACAGTGCTTTTTCACAGTGATAATCCTGATTAGGGATTTATGAGGCTAACAGATTCAGGGTAGAAGCTGTTCCTCAGTCTAGTGGTTCTACACTTAACGCTCCGCAACGTTGAGCAAGGCGATAAGTGAGTGTGCTGGGTAAGTGGGGTCCTTCATGATGCAGGTGACCCTCTTCCTACATCTAGAGGTGTAGATGTCTGTGAAGGCTGACTCCACCAGTCTTCTGTACAGCCATGAAGTCCTGGGTTTTCTTTGTGTTTCCATTAACCAAAGTGACAAAAAATGTTTGTACTTCAGGGCATTTGTAAGCTGAAGGAGCTCCGCGTGTTGTACCTTCACAGCAACAGAATCAGGAATCTGAAGAAGGTCAAGCTGGGATAGTTGAAGCATCTTCACACCATCGCACTGCATGGAAATGTCATCAAAATGCCATCTGTTCTGTAATGAACTCTGAACCCAGATTACTACGAGACCCGGAACGAAACTCCAGAAGGTAAACGTTTAACAGTGTTTATTATGTACAGTGGATGACATATTGTTAAATGGACGGTCCTAATATAGCGTCTTTCTATCTTATTTCAAGATACACAAAGCACTTTACACTACAATTTGTGCCCTCATTTACCCATTCATACAGCACTCTACTAGAGCTATACAAAGCTAATTGAACAAATCATTCTAAAGAGATTAATCAGAGCTTTATCACATTCATACACTGATGGGACACACATCAGAGGCTATGAGGGTTTCAGTGTCTTGCCCAGGGACACTTCAGCATGTGACTGCTGGTGGAATCGAACCCCCAACTCTCGCATTGGAGGACGACTGCTCTAACCACTCAGCAACAGCCGCCCAATGTGGAGAAGATATTCTTGAACACCTGAGGAGCAAGGACAAGGTCAAGTGGGTATGGATTCAGGAGTTGGTAATTGAAGCCTAGGTTTTATTTGTGTTTCCTTACAAGTTGGAGGTTTGGTTTAGCATCGAGATAGATCCAAAGAGGGTTCTAGGGTGTGATGTTCCGTCTTGGCAGGTAAGTAGCTGGAGGGCAAGTCATGAAGGACTGGGAACAGGACTAAGGCTGACCAGGACTGGAAGGCACCCGAGAAAGCAGGATGACTGGAGACACAAAGAACAAGGTATGTAAATACTTGTTCTGTAAAGCACAAGCAACAAAAATCATAAATGCCATGAGGTAGTATAATTCTCTAGTGAAGAGTAGTACGCGACTGAAGCCTTAAGTAGTGAGGATCCTCATCAGGGAGATGGCCGACAGCTAGTTGTATTAAGTGGCCATCTTGGAGGGAGGTGCTACAGAAGGTGGTACTCTTACATCAACTTTGAGCTCTCTAATGGATTTTAAACAATTGTTAAGTTCAAAAATGTTCAGTCAGGTCATATGGATGGTTTCTTTGAAGAGTTTCTTTGGACGAAGAATGAAAAGTCGCAGCACAAAAGAAATCATCAAGATAACTTGACTGAACATTGCCGAATTTTTACCTGTATTATTGAACATGAGCTTTCTTATTTTGAACCACTTTGGCATGACTGTCTCAGCGGAGTTGATGGGGAGAGGGTGGGTGTCAGAGGCCATTTTAGCACCAGCAAACTGTTGTTTTGTTTTTTTCTCCACTATGGAGTATGTCGTTTCTGTGAATCAGTTTGTAGAATGGCTTGCTCCTCAGATTGAAGAAGTCCTTTGGATGAAGGACGAAACATCTCAGCAAACAAAGAAACTGTCCAGATGACCAGACTGAACTATGTTGGATTATTACCTGGAATTTTACACATAAACTTAGCTGTTTTGAACCACTTTGGCATGACTGTCTCAGAGAGGTTGACGGGGGAGAGGGAGGGCCCTTGAGCCCATCTTTATCACCTGCAAACTTTTTCCCCCCACTATGGAGTATGCTGTTTCTGTGAATCTGCTTGTTTGGTGCCTTGCTTCTCAGATTAAAGAAGTCCTTCGGATGAAGTTTAAAACGTCTCAGCAAACAAAGAAACCGTCCAGATGACCTGACTGAACATTGTTGGATTTTTACCTGGATTATTAAGCATGAACTTTGATGTTTTGAACCCCTTTGGCATGACTGTTTAAGAGGAGTTGACATGGGATAGGGTGGGTGCTGGATGCCATTTTAGTACCATTGAACTATTGTCTTACCACTATGGAGTTTGCCGTTTCTGTGAATCAGTGTGTTTGGTGCTTGCTCCTCATATTGAAGAAGTCCTTTGGATGAAGGACGAAACATCTTAGCAAACAAAGAAACCGTCCAGATGACCTAACTGAACATTGTTGGATTTTTACATTGATTATTATGCATAAACTTTGCTGTTTTGAACCATTTTGGCATGGCTGTCTCAGAGGAGTTGACGAGGGAGAGGGCGGGTCCTGGAGGACATCTTTGCCCCAGCATTTTTTCCCACTATAGACTATGCTATTGCTATGAATCGGTTTTATGGTGGCTGGCTCCTAAGAATGAAGAAGTCCTCTGGATAAAAGACAAAACATCTTAAACAAACAAAAAACATCCAAATGACCTGACTGAAATGTTGTGGAGTTTTACCTGGATTATTGAGCATGAACTTTGTTTTTTCAACCACTTTGGCATGACTGTCTCAGAGGAGTTGACGTGGGATAGGGTGGGTGTCGGATGCCAATTTAGTTCCATCAAACCTTTTTTTCCACAATGGAGTTTGCCATTTTTGTAAATCAGTCTGTCTGCTGGCCTATTCCTTTGATTGAAGAAGTTCTTTGGCTGAAAGATGAAACGTCTCAGCAATCAAAAAAATCATCAAGATAACCTAACTGAACATTGCTGAATTTCTTCCTGTATTATTGAACATGAGCTTTGTTATTTTGAACCACTTTGGCATAACTGTCTCAGAGGAGTTGATGGGGAGAGGGCGGGTGTCAGAGGCCATTTTAGCACCAGCAAACTGTTTTGTTTTTTCTCCACTATGGAGTATGCCGTTTCTGTGAATCAGTTTGTACAATGGCTTGCTCCTCAGATTGAAGAAGTCCTTTGGATGAAGTACGAAATGTCTCATCAAACAAAGAAACCATCCTGATGACCAGACTGAACTATGTTGGATTATTACCTGGATAATTAAACATAAACTTTGCTGTTTTGAACCACTTTGGCATGACTGTCTCAGAGAGGTTGACGGGGGAGAGGGAGGGCCCTTGAGCCCATCTCATAACCAGCAAACTCCCCCCCACTATGGAGTATGCTGTTTCTGTGAATCTGTTTGTTTAGTGGCTTGCTTCTCAGATTAAAGAAGTCCTTGGGATGAAGGATAAAACGTCTCAACAAAAAAAAGAAACCGTCCAGATGACCTGACTTAACATTGTTGGATTTTTACCTGGATTATTAAGCATGAACTTTGATGTTTTGAACCCCTTTGGCATGACTGTTTAAGAGGAGCTGACATGGGATAGTTTGGGTACTGGATGCCATTTTAGCAACATCAAACTATTTTTTTTACCACTATGGAGTTTGCCGTTTCTGTGAATCAATGTGTTTGGTGGCTTGCTCCTCAGATTGAAGAAGTCCTTTGGATGAAGGACGAAACATCTTAGTAAACAAAGAAACAGTCCACATTACATAACTGAACATTATTGGATTTTTACTTTGATTACTACGCATAAACGTTGCTGTTTTTAACCACTTTGGCATGGCTGTCTCAGAGGAGTTGACGAGGGAGAGGGCGGGTCCTGGAGAACATCTTTGCCCCAGCATTTTTTTTTCCACTATGGACTATGCTATTGCGGTGAATCGGTTTTATTGTGGCTGGTTCCTCAGATTGAAGAAGTCCTTTGGATAATAGACAAAACATCTTAATCAAACAAACAAAAAACATCCAAATGACCTGACTGAAATGTTGTGGAGTTTTACCTGGATTATTGAGCATAAACTTTGTTTTTTTAAACCACTTTGGCATGACTCTCAGAGGAGTTGACGTGGGATAGGGTGGGTGCCGGATGCCAATTTAGTTCCATCAAACTTTTTTTTTCCACTATGGAGTTTGCCAATTCTGTGAATCAGTCTGTCTGGTGGCTTATTCCTTTGATTGAAGAAGTTCTTTGGATGTAAGATGAAACGTCTCAGCAATCAAAGAAACCATCCAGATGACCTGACTGAACATTGTTGGGTTTTTACCTGGATTAATAAACATAAGCTTTGTTGTTTTAAACCACTTTGGCATGACTGTCTCAGAGGGGTTGACGGGGGAGAGGGAGGGACCTAGAGCCCTTCTTATCACCAGCAAACTTCCCACCTTCCACCACTATGGAGTATGCTGTTTCTGTGAATCTGTTTGGTGCCTTTCTTCTCAGATTGAAGAAGACCTTTGGATGAAGGATGAAACGTCTCAGAAAACAAAGAAGCAGCCCAGATGACCACACTGAAATTGGTGAACTTTTACATGGATTATTGAGCATGAACTATGGTGTTTTGACCCACCTTGGCATGGCTGTCTCAGAGGAGTTGATGAAAGAGAGGGTGGGTCCCGGAAGACATCTTTACCCCAGCATATAGTTTTTTTTTCCCACTATGGACTATGCTGTTGAAGGACGAAATGTCTCAGCAAAAAATGAAACCAACCAGATGACTGACTACATTTTTGGATTTTTACCTAGATTATTGAGCATGAACTATGGTGTTTTGACCCACCTTGGCATGGCTGTCTCAGAGGAGTTGATGAGAGAGAGGGTGGGTCCCGGAGGACATCTTTACCCCAGCATATAGTTTTTTTTTCCACTATGGACTATGCTGTTGAAGGACGAAATGTCTCAGCAAAAAATGAAACCAACCAGATGACTGACTACATTTTTGGATTTTTACCTGGATTATTGAGCATGAATTGTGGTGTTTTGAACCACTTTGGCATGACTGTCTCAAAGAAGTTGATGGAGAAGAGGGGGTTCCCGTAGAAACCATCTAAGGAGCCAAGATGGTGTAGTGGCAGGGCTTCCGACTTGGGACCCGAAGGACGCGGGTTCGCACCCCGGCCACTACACACCTTGGGATGTCTATGAGTGCACACCTAATTCTCCAGTTCCCCGGGCGCTTTCTATGGCTGCTCACTGCACCACCTGGTGGTGGTTGGGTTAAATGCAGAGACGAATTTCGTCTGTGTATGGGAAACATACACAGATTACAAAAAAGGACATTATTATTATTATTGGCACCAGTACAGTTTTTTCCACTATGGAGTATGTTTTTTCTGTGAATCAGTTTGTATGATAGCTTGCTACTCTGATAAAAGTTCTTTGGATGAAAGATGAAATGTGTTAATCAAACAAAGAATCCATCCAAATGGCCTGACTGAAATGTTGTGGATTTTTACCTGGATAATTGAAAATGAACTTGGCTGTTTTGAACCACTTTGGCATTGCTATCTCAGAGGAGTTAATGGGGGAGAAGGTGGACCCCAGAAACCATCTTATCACCAGCAATATGAGTTTTTCCTCTCTGGGAGTTAGCTGTTTGTGGGATTCAGTTTGGTTTGGTGGGCTCCTCTGACTGAAGAAGTCCTTCAGATGATGGACCAAAAGTCTCAGCAACAAAATAAACTGTTCAGATGACCTGACTGAACATAGTTGGATTCATACCTGGATTAGAGCTGCAGTTTTTTGCCCAAGCCCTCATCCCGACCCAACCGGAAATTCAGGTCGGGGCAAAAATCGCATCTCCAATCCAGGTATAAATGGCAGGCAGATTATTAAGTGAAATTCTTTCTTTGGTTTACTTTGCTCATAGTTTCAGCCTCCATTCCCTTGATCTTTAAAAAAAAAGTTCCCTGTCTTAAACGAGTTTGCTGTACCGTAGTTTGAGTGTGCTGTGGGCAGTGTCTGTGAATCTCTGTGCGCCACGGTCTTTTTCTCGTTCTATTGGTCGGGTTTTACATTGCATCTTCCTATTGATCAGTTCAAACATCCCGCCAGACCTTTGGTGAAGCTGAGGATTAATGTTTTCTGGCTGAAATGCGTACATGCGCTGTTCCAGGAAACGTTGTCTGGACCTTGTCTGGTAAGCTAATATTTCGTCTTTTTGAGATGTGAAAGCAGTTTTTCTGAAAATACTAGCTTATGTTTAAACGAGGTTTTGAGTAATAATGCTAACCAGTCTGTATAGGACAGGAAGTGAGAGATCTTTTTTATACCATCTCTCCTCATGTTTTCTTCCCTTTTCTCATCAAAGCAAAAACATTCTGAATAGAATAAGAAAAGGCCGCACTTTTTACAATAGCAACTTTGCGCCCTCCGCCCATCTTTCGGACGACTGTACGTACATGTTCTCGTTGTATCTCGGTGTAATGATAATAAAGATTATTCTGATTCTGAGAAGTTAGAATGGTTGATGCCAGACCAAGGCAGGGACATGTTAACCTAAGCAGGTTTTGTAGTTTAAAAATGATTACATGCTCTTTTTGCAGCTAAACGCTACAGTCATTGAGGTTTGTGTTATACTGTAGAGTTCATAGAAATGAAGACCATTGTTTTTTCAAATGCACTGGCACTGACTGCAAGCAAACATTTTGTACCTATGTAGCATTTAAGGTTCATTTTTACCTAGCCTGCATGCTCACCTGCTGCAGCGGTTACTGCAGAGTTAAGGTGTATGTTTTCTTTGTATGCGCGCCAATGTCAAACAATAAAAGAAGTGTTCTCCCGTTTAAAGTAGCATTTAATGGAATAATTAGCGCACTTATTTTCTTATTTTGTTTTCTGGTAATATTCAACAAGACTTAGAATACTTTTTTCTATGTTCTAATAAATAAATAAAAATCAAGTGTACATCAGCTGACCAGAGTTTCTTTGTTTTTCAGCTGTGCTGTCAAAGGTGCCCACCAAAGGCCTGCACCCTCTAACCATGAATTCAGATGGGAAATGCCTGACTTGCTCTTTTTGTCTCAGCTACAACAAGATGGCTGACATCGTTCGTCTTGGATTAGTACTTGACCACTTCCTGGCTGAGCCATCAAACCTTGGCTGGGTCGACCTTTCCTTCAACAAATTAATATTTTCATTGAAAAATGCTCAAAATTTCAAAGTCAGAGTTTTTTGTCATTCCCACCACATATGATGGAGTGAAACTGTGTACACAGGGTCCCAGTTACATCCAACAAAAGTATAAATTGTAAAGAAAACCGCTATTATAAGATATGAACTAAGAAATACACTAAACTAAGAATAAACTAAGCACTAATAGTACAAGAACTATATGCTGAACAGCAGCAGCACGGACATTAGTCTGTGTGAGCAGATGAGTACTAATGAACATAGCAACGTAAAATAAATCAACAGCATAAGATCAGCAACATGGGTAGTCAGCAACACATATCAACAATCAAGTGGTATTACAGTGCTTTTTCACAGTGATAATCCTGATTAGGGATTTATGAGGCTAACAGATTCAGGGTAGAAGCTGTTCCTCAGTCTAGTGGTTCTACACTTAACGCTCCGCAACGTTGAGCAAGGCGATAAGTGAGTGTGCTGGGTAAGTGGGGTCCTTCATGATGCAGGTGACCCTCTTCCTACATCTAGAGGTGTAGATGTCTGTGAAGGCTGACTCCACCAGTCTTCTGTACAGCCATGAAGTCCTGGGTTTTCTTTGTGTTTCCATTAACCAAAGTGACAAAAAATGTTTGTACTTCAGGGCATTTGTAAGCTGAAGGAGCTCCGCGTGTTGTACCTTCACAGCAACAGAATCAGGAATCTGAAGAAGGTCAAGCTGGGATAGTTGAAGCATCTTCACACCATCGCACTGCATGGAAATGTCATCAAAATGCCATCTGTTCTGTAATGAACTCTGAACCCAGATTACTACGAGACCCGGAACGAAACTCCAGAAGGTAAACGTTTAACAGTGTTTATTATGTACAGTGGATGACATATTGTTAAATGGACGGTCCTAATATAGCGTCTTTCTATCTTATTTCAAGATACACAAAGCGCTTTACACTACAATTTGTGCCCTCATTTACCCATTCATACAGCACTCTACTAGAGCTATACAAAGCTAATTGAACAAATCATTCTAAAGAGATTAATCAGAGCTTTATCACATTCATACACTGATGGGACACACATCAGAGGCTATGAGGGGTTCAGTGTCTTGCCCAGGGACACTTCAGCATGTGACTGCTGGTGGAATCGAACCCCCAACTCTCGCATTGGAGGACGACTGCTCTAACCACTCAGCAACAGCCGCCCAATGTGGAGAAGATATTCTTGAACACCTGAGGAGCAAGGACAAGGTCAAGTGGGTATGGATTCAGGAGTTGGTAATTGAAGCCTAGGTTTTATTTGTGTTTCCTTACAAGTTGGAGGTTTGGTTTAGCATCGAGATAGATCCAAAGAGGGTTCTAGGGTGTGATGTTCCGTCTTGGCAGGTAAGTAGCTGGAGGGCAAGTCATGAAGGACTGGGAACAGGACTAAGGCTGACCAGGACTGGAAGGCACCCGAGAAAGCAGGATGACTGGAGACACAAAGAACAAGGTATGTAAATACTTGTTCTGTAAAGCACAAGCAGCAAAAATCATAAATGCCATGAGGTAGTATAATTCTCTAGTGAAGAGTAGTACGCGACTGAAGCCTTAAGTAGTGAGGATCCTCATCAGGGAGATGGCCGACAGCTAGTTGTATTAAGTGGCCATCTTGGAGGGAGGTGCTACAGAAGGTGGTACTCTTACATCAACTTTGAGCTCTCTAATGGATTTTAAACAATTGTTAAGTTCAAAAATGTTCAGTCAGGTCATATGGATGGTTTCTTTGAAGAGTTTCTTTGGACGAAGAATGAAAAGTCGCAGCACAAAAGAAATCATCAAGATAACTTGACTGAACATTGCCGAATTTTTACCTGTATTATTGAACATGAGCTTTCTTATTTTGAACCACTTTGGCATGACTGTCTCAGCGGAGTTGATGGGGAGAGGGTGGGTGTCAGAGGCCATTTTAGCACCAGCAAACTGTTGTTTTGTTTTTTTCTCCACTATGGAGTATGTCGTTTCTGTGAATCAGTTTGTAGAATGGCTTGCTCCTCAGATTGAAGAAGTCCTTTGGATGAAGGACGAAACATCTCAGCAAACAAAGAAACTGTCCAGATGACCAGACTGAACTATGTTGGATTATTACCTGGAATTTTACACATAAACTTAGCTGTTTTGAACCACTTTGGCATGACTGTCTCAGAGAGGTTGACGGGGGAGAGGGAGGGCCCTTGAGCCCATCTTTATCACCTGCAAACTTTTTCCCCCCACTATGGAGTATGCTGTTTCTGTGAATCTGCTTGTTTGGTGCCTTGCTTCTCAGATTAAAGAAGTCCTTCCGTTGAAGTTTAAAACGTCTCAGCAAACAAAGAAACCGTCCAGATGACCTAACTGAACATTGTTGGATTTTTACATTGATTATTACGCATAAACTTTGCTGTTTTGAACCACTTTGGCATGGCTGTCTCAGAGGAGTTGACGAGGGAGAGGGCGGGTCCTGGAGGACATCTTTGCCCCAGCATTTTTTTCCCACTATGGACTATGCTATTGCTATGAATCGGTTTTATGGTGGCTGGCTCCTAAGATTGAAGAAGTCCTTTGGATAAAAGACAAAACATCTTAAACAAACAAAAAACATCCAAATGACCTGACTGAAATGTTGTGGAGTTTTACCTGGATTATTGAGCATGAACTTTGTTTTTTCAACCACTTTGGCATGACTGTCTCAGAGGAGTTGACGTGGGATAGGGTGGGTGCCGGATGCCAATTTAGTTCCATCAAACTTTTTTTTCCACTATGGAGTTTGCCATTTTTGTAAATCAGTCTGTCTGGTGGCTTATTCCTTAGATTGAAGAAGTTCTTTGGATGAAAGTTGAAACGTCTCAGCAATCAAAAAAATCATCAAGATAACTTAACTGAACATTGCTGAATTTCTACCTGTATTATTGAACATGAGCTTTGTTATTTTGAACCACTTTGGCATAAATGTCTCGGAGGAGTTGATGGGGAGAGGGCGGGTGTCAGAGGCAGTTTTAGCACCAGCAAACTGTTGTTTTGTTTTTTCTCCACTATGGAGTATGCCGTTTCTGTGAATCAGTTTGTACAATGGCTTGCTCCTCAGATTGAAGAAGTCCTTTGGATGAAGTACGAAATGTCTCATCAAACAAAGAAACCATCCTGATGACCAGACTGAACTATGTTGGATTATTACCTGGATTATTAAACATAAACTTTGCTGTTTTGAACCACTTTGGCATGACTGTCTCAGAGAGGTTGACGGGGGAGAGGGAGGGCCCTTGAGCCCATCTCATCACCAGCAAACTCCCCCCCACTATGGAGTATGCTGTTTCTGTGAATCTGTTTGTTTGGTGGCTTGCTTCTCAGATTAAAGAAGTCCTTGGGATGAAGGATAAAACGTCTCAACAAAAAAAAGAAACCGTCCAGATGACCTGACTTAACATTGTTGGATTTTTACCTGGATTATTAAGCATGAACTTTGATGTTTTGAACCCCTTTGGCATGACTGTTTAAGAGGAGCTGACATACCATACCATACCATTTTATTTATAAAGCACTTTAAACAGGAACAAGTCCACACCAAAGTGCTGGACAAACAAACACGCAACAGGCAACACAGACAATGAAGTACAACACGAAAAACATAAAAACATTGCAGATCATAAATCAAACGATCCAATACAAATCAGCTGGCATTGAAAGCGATGGAGTAGTAGTGAGTTTTTAACCGGGATTTGAAAACCGAGAGGGAGGGGGCCTGTTTGATGAGCAGCGGTAACTCGTTCCAGAGTCTTGGGCCTGCTACAGAGAACGCCCTGTCACCCCTGCGCTTAAGGCGAGTTTCTGGAACTATTAAGAGTACCTGATCCTCTGACCTCAAAGCACGTGGAGGGACATATGGGTGTATCAGATCCGAGAGATAGGCGGGGGCGAGACTGTTCAGCGATTTGTAGACATACATGAGAATTTTGAATTGGATTCGAAGATGAACCGGTAGCCAGTGAAGGGAGGCCAAGACTGGTGTAATGTGCTCTCTTTTGCGTGTGCTGGTTAGAAATCGGGCAGCTGCGTTCTGAACCAGTTGTAATCGTGCAATGGTGGCTTGACTGACGCCAAACAGAAGTGAATTGCAGTAATCGAGCCTAGATGTAATGAATGCGTGAATCACTGTCTCCAGGTGCTTTTTGGATAATATGGGCTTCAGCTTAGACAGACGCCTCAGCTGGAAAAAACAGGATTTGACGATCATGTTTACATGACTGTTGAGTTTCATGGAAGGATCCATTATCACTCCCAGATTTTTGACTTTTTGTTTTTCGGACAGGGGTAGAGCAGACAGGTCAATGCAGTGGTTTGAGGTTGTGTCATTGGGAAGGAACAATATGGCTTCAGACTTCTTATCATTGA
>JBBPBX010084132.1:0-15373 GCA_038048925.1 Garcialebias charrua
TGTTCTATTGGAGGAACCTTATTCACTTATGCATGCTCACAACCACACACAAATGGATGCAGGGATGTATATGTAGATATATGCAGATATGTAGATGGGTATATGAATGAATATAAATGTATATGTATGTATACTGTATATATATTTGTAGGTATGGGTATGTGTTTTTATAGAAATCTTCTGCAGGGTCATGAATATTATCAGTCTTTATGCATGTATGTTTCGTTGCTGTGTTCTGTCATGTGCTTTGCAGGATTGTGGACGGAGGTTCGGTGTGTTTGCCTTGTGCTCTTTTTGTGGATAATTGTTGTTTTGTTGTCTTACTCTCTCTTTTCTTTCTTTCTCTCTTAAAAAAAAAAAAAATATATATATATATATATATATATATATATATAAAATACATATTGGAGTGAGAGGATGGCTATAAGGTGTAGTTAGAAAAATTAAGTAGAGTTATTCATTTTGTGATGTAGTTTGAAGGTTATCATTGGTTGAACAAACTGTGAAATAAATAAGGGGCAGATATAATAAGATTTCATCTTCTTTCTGCTCCTTTCATTTTATCCTACTTGTATTCTTGTATCTGATGAAACTGTTTTGTATTGTTCTTTTAAAATGAATGAATAAACATCAAATCAAATCAACGGCCCAGTCAGAGTCCAGAACCTGAACCTGAAACCTTCAGAGAGCTGAGCAGAAACCTCAAAGAACTGAAGCAACAATGGAAAGAAGAGTGGGTCAGAACTCCTCCAGAACCAGGAGAGAGACTGATGAAGTCCTGCAGACTGATGAAGTCAGAGAACCACAGAGGATTCTGCTGCTGAAGGAGGTTCTGTTGGGTCAGAGGCACAAGTTGAGGTTAAATTCTTTTTTTTATCACTGTTTTTTTATTAAAGTTTTTTCCTTTTATACATACAAATAAGAAAGCGTGGGTACAAAAAATGTTATACGTATGGTCTGTTTAAACAACATACATAAATAAACACAAACAAAAATTCTTTAAAAATTAATCCCATTCACTCCTATCCAGGTCACTGCCCTATGTCCACACACTACATCTTTAAACCTGACAAAAACAGAGAGCACAAAAAAATAAAACAGAGAATTCACCTGAAATATTATTGTATATTTTGGAATGTATCAAGAAAAGGCCCCCATATTTTATTAAATTTCTCAGTAGAGTGCTGAAGAGAACACCTTATTTTTTCTAGTTTCAAGCATGACAAAAGGTCATATAACCACTGTTTATGAGTTGGAAGGGCAGCACCCTTCCATCTTATTAGAATTGCACGCCTTGCTAACAAGGAACAAAAAGCCAGTGCTTGTCTTTTGGAGGCTGATAGAGGTAACTCTTCACCACTGATACCAAACAGAGCAAGGAGAGGGCTAGGTGTTACTTCTACTCTGAAGATTGTGGACAGGGTTTTAAAAACATCCGTCCAAAACTGACCAAGGCTGGGACAGGACCAGTACATATGAACCAGTGTGGCCTCAGCAGTTTTGCATTTGTCACAGTATGGGGTGATTTCTGGATAAATACGAGACAGTTTGCTTTTGGAGAAGTGGGCTCTGTGTACCACTTTAAACTGAATAAGACAATGGCGTGCACATAGAGATGTTGTGTTAACAAGTTTAAGTATAGAAGCCCATGTTTCATCTGGAATGGTCATGCCCAGGTCCTCCTCCCATACAGCTTTAAGTTTGGGTGAGGAGGTCTCCATCATGTTCAACATTAGATTGTAAAGCCGTGAAATAAGCCCTTTACGGGTCGGGTTCAATTGTAAGATGGTTTCCAACAGTGTAGGCTCTGGTAGAGAAACTGAGCCTGAAAAATGTGATTGAATAAAATGTCTGGTTTGTAAATATCTGAAAAAATGGGATTGTGGTAGACCATACTTATTGCTAAGTTGTTCAAATGATGCCAATTTCTTCTCAATGAAAAGGTCCTTAAAATGAGTAAGACCGCTCCTGTGCCATCCCAGAAACACCCCATCCTGAAGAGAAGGTTTAAACAAATGGTTAAGTGCAATGGGGCTTAGAGGGGAAAAATCCTTAAGTTTAAAATGTTTTCTAAACTGGCCCCATATTTTTAGTGAATGTTTCACTACAGGATTCAAAATGGAGTTGGGTGAGGAGAGTGAAAGTGGAGCACAAAGCATAGCTGGTAGAGATATATTATTGTTGTTGTGTAATTCCATAGTCACCCAATCAGGGGAATTACTCAGGTTATGGTAAAAATACCAGTGCACTAAGCATCTGAGGTTAGCAGCCCAATAATAAAACCGAAAGTTAGGAAGACCAAAACCCCCCTCCTCTTTAGGTTTTTGAAGATTCATCTTATTAAGCCTTGGACGTTTATTCCTCCATATGTAGGATGAAAAAATTGAATCCAGCTCGTTGAAAAATATATTAGGAATAAAAATAGGTAGTGCCTGAAAAACATATAAAAATTTGGGTAGTATAGTCATTTTAATTGAGTTTATACGTCCTACCAAGGACATGGAAAGTGGCGTCCATTTTGTGAGGGATCTTTTCACTTGGTTCAACAGTGGAGTCAGATTTTCTTTGAACAAGTTTTTATGTTTTTTTGTCACTGTGACACCCAGATATGTAATTTTTTGTCTTTCAATTCTGAACGGCAAATTAGTAAAGTCTGAGATATTTACTTTATTACTTAAAGGGAAAAGCTCACTTTTGGTAAGGTTCAATTTATACCCGGAGATCTGGCCGAATTGGGTAAACAAGTTGAGGGCAAAGGGCAGTGAAGTTGATGGCTTGGAAATAAAAAGTAAAAGGTCATCAGCGTAAAGCGACACCTTATGTTCCATGTCATTTCTCCAGATGCCGGATATCTCCTTACTGGTTCGTAGTGCAATAGCGAGGGGCTCTATGGCTAGATCAAAAAGCAGGGGGCTAAGAGGACAGCCTTGGCGGGTGCCTCTTTGTAATTTAAATGGTTTCGAGGTTTGAGAATTAGTACGTACTGTAGCAGATGGCTGATGGTACAATAATTTAATCCAATGAATGAATTTTCCTCCAAAACCAAATTTACTAAGAGCTGCAAAAAGATAGTCAAATTCAACCCGATCAAAGGCCTTTTCAGCGTCAAGAGAAACAACACACTCATCCGAGACTGTGGGACTTGAATAAACTATGTTAAGCAACCTACGTATATTAAAATATGAATGTCGGTCTTTAATGAAACCTGTTTGGTCTTTTGAAATAACAGATGGTAGGACGGTTTCGAGCCTACGGGCAAGAATCTTAGCTAAAATTTTAACATCTGTATTCAAGAGAGAAATAGGTCTGTATGAAGTGCATTCCATTGGATCTTTTCCTTTTTTTACAAGTAGTGTGATACAGGCTTCATAAAATGACTGAGGGAGGGATCCTTGTTCAAAGCATTCAGTAAGGGTGGAACTAAGCTGAGCAGATAGTAAGACTGAATTTTTTTTTAAAAATTCAGAGGGAAAACCATCTGGACCTGGAGTTTTGCCAGACTGCATTGAAGCTATTGCTAGTGAGACTTCTGACTGGGAGATGGGTTCATCTAACCTGTTTTTGAGTTCAGGTGAGATGACAGGGATGTGAAGTTTAGCTAAGAAATCATCAATCTTTTTAGGATTGGTTTGTAATTGTGAGCTGTATAACTCCGAGTAGAAGTCTCTGAATGCATCATTAATTTTTTCATGATCTGTGATTGTATTGCCGTCTTGTTTTCGAAGTTTAGGAATAGTTTGCCTTGCCCTAGAGCCCTTAAGCATGGTTGCTAATAGTTTATCAGGTTTGTCGCCATGTACATAGAATTTGAATCTGTCATGCAAGAGAAAACGTTCAGCTGAGTGTGTTGTTAGTAGGTCAAGCCTCGTTTTAAGTAGGGATGGGGCAGATCCGATCCAGTATCGGTATTGGTATCCGATACCAGCCTTGTTTACATATCGGATTTTCAGAGCAGAGACTGCCATCTTTCCGATCCATGATACACTGCAGTTGTCTTCAAACTATGGAATGGATTTCCTGAACGGAGGCGTGTTTTATGAGCCCAGAGTAGTAAGACCCGCCTCACATTCAGGAAATCCATTTCCTAGTTTGCCCCTTGCAGCCAGGTAAAACGTGAGTAAACACAGAGAGGACTGGAGGACTGTGGCTAACGGCTAACCAACTTTTCATCTTGGCATCAGAGTCGGTCAGAGTTTATTGATTTTTGCATGTCCGCGAACATGTCTGCTGTGTGGATGTGTTTTACTCTTGAAGCACCGCAAAGCAAGACAGCAGCGACGTGTACGTGTCTGCAGAGCCGCGTGCGTGTCTGCAGAGCCGCTGTCCAGAGAGGAGGAAGCTCCGTCGCGTCATATAATACCACAAACGTGATGAAACATTTGAAAAAGACCACAGTAAAGAGCATGACGATTGTTTAGCCCGGCGGGAGAAAGACAAACGGAGCCGACAGAAATCACTTCTGGACTCGTTTCAACAGCAAGGTAAACTTCCGCTGGACAACGTGAAAGCTAAAGGGATAACCCAGAAACTGCTAAACAACTTGTCAGGAACACTGTCAGCCAACCTGTGGGGTTTGCTGGAAAAGATTGTGACTTTGCTGGAACCCTTTGAGGAGTTAACCAGAGAAATCAGCTCAGCGAGCTCCTCTGCAGCTGATTTGATCCCAGCCGTCACCATTTTAAACACCTGCTCGCTGATAACAGTGTGGACAGTGGCATCAAAACTTTGAGAAGCAGCCTCCTCCAAGCTGTCAGCAGGTGATTCCATGACATCCAAAGTGAACCCCTGTATGCTGTTGGACAGGTGAGGCATATTTTTGAATGTCTTGTAAATGTCTCCAAAGCTCTGTGGGATTATGAAAAACAAAAGGCTGAGCTGTGGCAGCCATCTTAAACTGGATGTACTTTAAAAGTCAACCAGTCGTAGAGAGCCCTTCAGTGATTATCTCTTGAAAGTTTAATCAAAATCTGTCCAGCGGGTCATGAGATATTTTGCTAACAGACGGCACCATTGATTCCAAATAAATAACGTTATAATTTTAAAGAAAGATCTTATGCATTCTACTAGTCCCTTGAATATGCTTTGGGAATGAGTCTCAGCTACTACCGCACCACATTTCATCTAGATTTTTTGTCAAATTGACTGAGTTGTAGTCAATTTTGTGTTGTTTTCAGTTGGCTGTGGCAGCCATCTTAAACTGGATGTACTTTAAAAGTCAACCAGTCGTAGAGAGCCTTTCAGTGATTATCTCTTGAAAGTTTAATCAAAATCTGTCCAGCGGGTCATGAGATATTTTGCTAACAGACGACACCATTGATTCCAAATAAATAACGTTGTAATTTTAAAGAAAGATCTTATGCATTCTACTAATCCCTTGAATATGCTTTGGGAATGAGTCTCAGCTACTACCACACAAATTTTATCTAAATTTTTTGTCAAATTGACTGAGTTGTAGTCAATTTTGTGTTGTATAAGTTCAGTTAGCTGTGGCAGCCATCTTCAATTGGATGTACTTTAAAAGTCAACCAGTCGTAGAGAGCCCTTCAGTGATTATTTCTTGAAAGTTTAAACAAAATCTGTTCAGTTGTTCATAAGATATTTTGCTAACAGACAGATGCAGAATACAAACATAATTGTTGACTTTTGGAAGCATGTGATGAAAAAGAGACTGGGTGAAAGTAACTACAGTACTTAAAAGTACCGGTAGTTAGTTACACGTTTTGTGTTAGCAGAATTTGCACAGCCAAGAGAAGATTAATCTTCTCTCTAAGTACAGTGTATACAAATACTGTATATTTATGCATGCCCAAAAAGGCAACTTGAGGTAAGTTTTATTAATGTTGGATAAGTTTCTTAGTTACAATTAAATCCTGCTAACACAAAACGTGTTTTTTTATTCCTTGCTTTAAAGTGGATATTAGTGGCTGAGGCTGTAATAATTTATTACAGCCTCATAAGGCACCTGAATGGTATCGGATCGGAAAAGTATCGGTATCGATCGATACCCAGTTTTACAGTATCTGTATCGGATCGGAAGTGAAAAATGTGGATCGGTGCATCCCTAGTTTTAAGTTCAATACGCTTTTTTAAAAGTTCCGGACATTGATTGTGTGCATATTTTACGTCAATCTCTTTGATTTGTTGCATTAGGTTATTCTGTTCGTAAGTAGACTGTTTTTTTTATTTTTGCTGAGTAGGCAATAATCTGGCCTCTGATATAGGCCTTAAAAGCATCCCATACTATGAGGCTAGAAATCTCTTGGGAGGAATTAGTAGCAAAAAAAAAATGTATCTCATCCTGAATAAACTTTAGAAAGTTTTCATCCGAGAGCAAGGTTGAGTTAAAACGCCACTGTCCAGTTCTTGGGGAAAAGTGAGGAAGAGATAGGGACATAGTGAGTGGGGCGTGATCTGAAATTACTATGCTCTGGTAGTCACAGGAGCGGATCTGATTTAAGTATCTAATATCTGTGATAAAGTAATCAATTCTTGAATAAGTTTTGTGTACGTGTGAAAAATATGAGTACGAGGTTAAATTTTAATGATTTTAGAACTTGTTAAAGATCAGCCATCCAGCTAACTGTCTATCCATCCATCCATTCAGCTAAAAGTCTATTCATCCTTGTATCTGATGAAACTGTTTTGTATTGTTCTTTTAAAATGAATGAATGAACATCAAATCAAATCAAAAATAAGTCTGTATCTCTGTGTTTATCATTGTCCTGGCATTGTCTCCTCCTGTTGCCTCTGTCTCCTGAGTTCCTTGTGATTCCCTGAGTATGTAAGTTTGCTGCCCTGCGGACGCCATTTTGAAGAGTCCTAATGGTGAACTACTTTTTTTAAATCCAGCAGATTTGACCATTTCGTGAAACTCTCAAGCTCAGGAAAACTTGTGCTATAACGTCAGCTATGAAATATATTTTTTCTCAGCAAAGAAATAATTGTTTTACCGTGTTTTGTTGTAAAATCCTGGCTTCTTTGGCCGTCGCGGACGCCATTTTGAAGAGTGCTAATGTGGCGAAATTCTATTTTTAAATCCAGACGCGTCGCGTAGGCCCTGAGAAACATCCATAAGTTCACCCTCCATGTTAAAAAGTCTTCGTCTGACTCTTCGAAAACAAGCAATAAGGCTCCAGAGTAACACACTGGCTGCTAACTGCTAGAGAGAGAGCACACACCAAGAGACTGAGGGGGACGCTTTTTTGTGACGGACCACATCCGGCGCTGCTCGTAAATACGTTATTTCGTTTTTACTGATAGATAAATAGTTATTAGCGGTACTGCATTTTAAATAAAAATAGCATAAATCCGCTTATGAATTATAAAACTTAGTCAATCCGCTGTAAAGCTAACAGATTATTTAGCTACGCTAAAAGCGGATTAGCGCAATAGCGCTACCTAGCGGTCGGAGGCCCACCACTGATGAATCCATATAAAATTATGGTGACGTTTCCCCTACGGATAGCCGCGATAAATGTTCGCCGAAACCCCCCCTCGGAACAGCTGTTTCCACCGGTGGGCGGACACAACGGTACTCACGTGTAGTGCCGGTAGCGCGCAGCCGTTTCCCGTTTCGGGTCATTGTCATGGTCTACTAACGCTAGCAACAACGGCAGTGGATGGGAACCGGAAGTGGCGGAGGTGGGCGGCATTTTACCGGAAGTACGTCACGACCCCCCGTGGCATATAGCCTACTGCCTGTATCCACAATCTCATTCTTTCGATCACTACCCAGAGCTCATGACCATAGGTTAGGGTAGGAATGATGATGATGATCATGATGATGAGTCCAGCTACAGGCAGGAGGTGGAACACCTGGAGAGCTGGTGCAAGGACAATAACCTTCACATAAATGTGAAGAAGACAAAGGAGATGATTGTGGACTTCAGAAGGAACAAACACACACCCCACTGAACATAAGAGGATCTGTGGTGGAAGTGGTCTCCAGCTACAAGTACTTGGGTGTACACATGAATGATAACCTCAGCTGGAGCAACAACACCACCAGCCTGATCAAGAAAGGTCATCAGAGACTCTACTTCCTCAGACGGCTGAGACGAGCTGGTCTGAGAAGCTCAGTCCTCACCTCCTTCTACAGGTGTGCAGTGGAGAGCATCCTGTGCTCCAGCATCAATGTGTGGCATGGAGGCTGCACAGCTGCAGAAAGAAAATCTTTGCAGAGAGTGATGATTGTTTAAATCAGTTTAATCAACCTTTCAGTGTCATAACAATCTCTGAAACCTGGCTTAATTATGAGAAGAGAGCTGATTTTGAACTAGATGGTTATTAATTTAATTATATTAATAGAGAGGGAAAAATTGGTGGAGGAGTAGCTGTATATGTGAACAGCAGTCTTAGATATAGTATAAATGAAAACATGTCTAATGTGGTTAAGGATCACTTTGAGTGCATAACATCCATCCATCCATCCATCCATTTTCTTCCGCTTATCCGGGGTCGGGTCGCGGGGGTAGCAGCCTAAGTAGGGAGGCCCAGACTTCCCTCTCCCCAGCCACTTGGAGCAGCTCCTCTGGGGGAATCCCAAGGCGTTCCCAGGCCAGCCGAGAAACATAGTCCCTCCAGCGTATCCTGGGTCTTCCTCTGGGTCTCCTCCCGGTGGGACATGCCCGGAACACCTCACCAGGGAGGCGTCCAGGAGGCATCCTAACCAGATGCCCGAGCCACCTCAACTGGCTCCTCTCGATGTGGAGAAGCAGCGGCTCTACTCCGAGTCCCTCCCGGATGACTGAGCTTCTCACCCTATCTCTAAGGGAGAGTCCAGACACCCTGCGGAGAAAACTCATTTCAGCCGCTTGTATCCGAGATCTTGTTCTTTCGGTCATAACCCAAAGCTCATGACCATAGATGAGGGTGGGAACGTAGATCGATCGGTAAATTGAGAGCTTCGCCTTTTGACTCAGCTCTCTCTTCACCACGACAGACCGGTACAGCGCCCGCTTCACTGCGGACGCTGCACCTATCCGCCTATCGATCTCACGCTCCAGTTTTCCCTCATTCGTGAACAAGATCCCGAGATACTTAAACTCCTCCACTTGGGGCAGGACCTCCTCCCCGACCCGGAGAGGGCACGCTACCCTTTTCCGGCTCAAGACCATGGCCTCGGATTTGGAGGAACTGATCCTCATCCCGGCCGCATCGCATTCAGCTGCAAACCGCTCCAGTGAAAGCTGTAGATCACGAGCTGATGAAGCCAATAGGACCACATCATCTGCAAAAAACAGAGAAGCGATTCTAAGGCCACCAAAACGGATCCTCTCAACACCTTGGCTGCGCCTAGAAATTCTGTCCATAAAAGTTATAAACAGAATCGGTGACAAAGGGCAACCTTGGCGGAGTCCAACTCTCACCGGAAACGAGTGCATAACAGTTGAAATATATATGGAAAAAAATAAAAATGTAATTGTAAGCCGCATATATAGGACTCCTGGTTCTAATATGGACCTATTTACAGAATGGTTTGAGAAAACCTATACAAATACGACAACAAAGAACTATTTTATCTGTGGGGACTTCAATATTGATCTGCTGAATGTAAACAATCACAAATCGACCGAAGAGTTTATTAATACTACATGCAGTCTGAGCCTTTTCCCTCAAATTACAAGACCTACCAGAATCACATCTGGCAGCGCAACATTAATAGATAATATTTTTACAAATGTGATACATAATAATACAATAAGTGGATTATTAGTTAATGATATAAGTGATCATTTACCTGTTTTTGTTGTTTGTGACAACTGCCACAGGAAAGAAAAGTGCAAGAATAATCCAATATCTAAAAGATTAAGAACTGAAGAATCTATAAAAGCATTTAAAGATGACTTATCTAAACAAAATTGGGAGTCTGTATTGAAAACATTTGAAATGGATAAAGCATATGATAATTTTCTCAATATTTTTAAATCATTATATGATAAAAATTGTCCCATTATAAAGTTTATTCATAAAAATAAATACTCAGAAACTCCATGGATCACAAAGGGACTACAAAATGCCTGTAAGAAAAAGAACAAACTATACAGAGACTTTATAAAGCATAGATCAATTGAGGCTGAAAATAAATACAAGAAATATAAGAATAAATTAACCACTATCTTACGGACATCAAAACAAGATTATTATAGCAAACAGATGGAGAGAAATAAAAGTAATATTAAAGGTATCTGGAATATTTTAAATAGTGTCATTAGAAAAACATCCTGGCATACTACCTTTCCTCAACACTTTACAAACAATGATAAACACTTTAATAATATAGAAGAGATAGTTCATCATTTCAATAAATATTTTGTTAGTGTGGGGCCTAAATTGGCTGATGAAATTCCGCAAGCCACAGTAAATGAAACACTAAATGACAATTTAATTAGTAGAAATCCAGATTCCATGTTTATCTCAGCAGTGGAAGGTAAAGAAATTATAGACATAGTTAATAAATGTAAAAATAAAAGGTCAACTGACTGTGATGGCATTGATATAATAATAATAAAGAAGGTGATTGAGGAAATTATTCAGCCACTAACATATATTTGTAATCTGTCAATTCAAACAGGTATATTTCCACAAAAAATGAAAATTGCAAAAGTCATCCCAATATATAAATCTGGAAATAGACATCATTTCACAAATTACAGACCTGTATCATTACTTCCACAGTTCTCCAAAATTTTGGAAAAGATATTCGTTACTAGATTGGATAAATTTGTTAATAAATACAATCTACTCTCAGAGAATCAGTATGGATTTAGGTCACAGAGATCTACAGCGATGGCAGTTATTCAATTAATAGAAGAAGTGACCAATGCACTAGACAAAAAGAAACCAGCTGTTGGGATATTTATCGACCTAAAAAAAGCATTTGACACAATTGATCATGAAATACTAATTAAGAAACTAGAGTGCTATGGTTTGAGAGGAGTAGTTTTGCACTGGTTGAAAAATTATCTTAGTAACAGGCAACAATTTGTGCAAATAGGTGATTTCCAGTCCTCGTGCTTGGACATTGTTTGTGGTGTCCCACAGGGTTCAGTATTGGGGCCAAAGTTGTTTAATTTATACATAAATGACATATGTAAGGTCTCTAAATTGTTTACTTTTGTTTTATTTGCAGATGACACAAATATTTTTTGTACAGGTGAAAATTTACGGCAGCTTTTGATAGAAATTAATTTAGAGTTATGTAAATTGAAAAAGTGGTTTGATATTAATAAATTATCTCTAAATTTAGATAAAACCAAGTTTATGTTATTCGGGAATTGTAACGGGCATAGTGAGTCACAAATAAAAATTGATAATGTGATATTGGAGAAAGTGACGGAAATTCGGTTTTTGGGAGTATTGATTCATAATAAGATCTGTTGGAAACCTCATATTAAGTATGTTCAATCTAAAATAGCAAGAAGTGTAGCTGTTCTCTCTAATGCTAGAAAATTTTTAAATTATTCTGCTCTTCATATTATTTACTGCTCACTTATTTTGCCATATCTAAATTACTGTGTGGAAGTTTGGGGCAACACTTACAAAACCTCGCTCCAACCATTATGCACATTACAGAAAAGAGCCATTCGATTAGTTCATAAGGTTGATTTTTATTGTCATACTAACAATTTATTTATTGATTCTAATTTTATTAAATTCCAAGATTTGATAGAGTTTCAAACTGCACAATTTATGTATAAAGTTAGAAACAAACTATTACCAGAAAATATACAAAATTTATTTACTGACAAAGTCGGGAGATATAACTATAGAGAAAACCTGAATTTCAGAACTTTGAAGGTGAGAACAACAATGAAAAGAATGTGCATTTCGGTCATTGGAGTGAGGATTTGGAATAAACTCACCAAAGAGTTGAAGCAAAGTCCAAGCATGAGGTATTTTAAGAAAAGACTAAAAATGATTATTATTCAAAAGTATAAGGATGATCAAGGGTGAGAAATTGGATGGTAATGATAGAACTGAGGATGATTTGGACAATTGGGTGCTGATCTGTGTACATGTGTGTAAATATATGTGGATGTGTAAATAAGGAAATGTTATCTATGTATTTATGCAGGTAGATGTGTATGTATATCTACGTGAGTAGGTATATGTAGATACTTTCATCTAGTCCAGAAAATACTGTTTTTATTTTATTTTTTTAATTATTAAAATTAATATTACTTCTTTTTTTTCTGGAAGGGATACAGGCAACAGGAAGACTATTTATCCTATGAATTATTAAATGGATAAGGGGTATGATAATATAAGTTAAACTTCATCATACTCCTTTTCAGACTCACAGTCACCATTAGAGGAAAGGAAAAGAAACAAATGTATATTAGCATATAAAAATTGGGTATGTTTATTTGATATTAAGATTGTATCTATACTTGGAAACATGAAAGTATTCAGTATTATGTTTTGTGGTGAAATGTCTGTCTGAAATAAAATCGATCATCATCATCATCATCAAGGCTGCACAGAGGTCTGTTAGAGTCAGTCTCCCCACTATCACAGACATTTACACCTCCAGATGAAGGAAGAGAGCCACCTGCATCATGAAAGACCCCACTCACCCAGCACACACACACTTCTTGCCCCACTCCCCTCAGGAAGGAGGTTAAGGAGCATTAAGTGTAGAACCACTAGACTGAGGAACAGCTTCTACCCTGAGGCTGTTAGACTCATGAATAAATAACCAGAATAATCACTGTGAAAAATCACATCATGTTGCTGCTGATCTGTTTCATGTTGCTGCTGATCTGTTTCATGTTGCTGCTGATCTGTTTCATGTTGCTGCTGATCTGTTTCATGTTGCTGCTGATCTGTTTCATGTTGCTGCTGATCTGTTTCATGTTGCTGCTGATCTGTTTCATGTTGCTGCTGATCTGTTTCATGTTGCTGCTGATCTGTTTCATGTTGCTGCTGATCTGTTTCATGTTGCTGCTGATCTGTTTCATGTTGCTGCTGATCTGTTTCATGTTGCTGCTGATCTGTTTCATGTTGCTGCTGATCTGTTTCATGTTGCTGCTGATCTGTTTCATGTTGCTGCTGATCTGTTTCATGTTGCTGCTGATCTGTTTCATGTTGCTGCTGATCTGTTTCATGTTGCTGCTGATCTGTTTCATGTTGCTGCTGATCTGTTTCATGTTGCTGCTGATCTGTTTCATGTTGCTGCTGATCTGTTTCATGTTGCTGCTGATCTGTTTCATGTTGCTGCTGATCTGTTTCATGTTGCTGCTGATCTGTTTCATGTTGCTGTGTTCATTTGTGCCCATCTGCTCATACAGACTCATGTTCGTGCTGCTGTTTGGAGTAAAGTTTTTCTATGATATTAGTGCTTAGTGTATTTTTAGTTGAGATTTTTCTTAGTTCATATCTTATATGTTATTACTGTTCTTCTTTTACATTTTATTGTTGGATGTAACTGGGACCCTGGGTACATAATCTCGTTTCATTGCATGTACAACATGTGGTGCAAACGACAATAAAGATTCTCTGACTCTGACTCTGACTCTGAAAATAGACCTACCAGTAAACAGAGAGCTTTGCCTTACATCTCAGCTCCCTCTTCACCACAACATGGATGTAGAGCTGTCACTCCGAACCTGGAGCCTGACTGACCCTGCCCAACCCAAATTCGGACTGGTCAGGTCATAATAATGTGCTTAATGTGTGGGCCGAGTCAGTGTTGGGCTTTTTATTGCATCAGGAATGCATGCGAATATCTGACATGTCAGAGTTGCAGGGTTCAATGCAGGCAGAAGCAGGGGAAGCATTTAATGCACTTTGACTGTTCTTCAGCTGTGATCTTCTGCCCCCTCAGCTGCGCACATCTGCCAACCGTTAATAATAGTTGGTGGTATAAACAATCAAAGCTTAATTAAAAATGTTGGGGTTTTTCCAGATTCTGACCTGTAAATACTGTTAATTTGTCAGATCGGGTGGGTTTCGGAGATGATGGCTGCAGGCTGGGGTCAGGTCAGTTTGGACTATTTGGACCCAAGTGCAGCTCAAACTGGATGGGCAAACTCCCATGACCCCTCGAGGACACTAGTGAGAGTAAAGAGCTGGTCCAGTGATCCATGGCCAGTGTAGTGATACACCTTCACCTCTCTGAACTGGATTTACACCTTTTTACTGATCCTCTCAGTAAAACAGACATTAACACCATTTTATTTTATTAATTTGAATCAAGACACAAATTAAATCACAAGAGACTCTCTTATTCTTTTACTTTGTGTTAATTCAATTATATCAAATGAATAACCTTGTGTTAAGTGAGCATTATTGAATTCAATGTTTGATAGTCAAAGACTCTGTTTAATTCAAAGTGTTTAATTCAAGCTGAACATCCTCTTAATATAAATGTGTAATGATGTATTTTTTCTCTGAAACCTGCAGTGAAGATACAATGACACTGTTTATCTCATTTGGTTTGAATTCAGGACACTAATCACTCAACAAGAGACTTTTTATTTTTGTACTAATTAATAATCAGAAGAATAATCTAATGGTATGTTATTATCATCAGTTTCAAATGTTGATAATTGAATTACGTTGTTTTAATCAAAGTGACAGGTCAACAATGTTTTGTTTAAAGTGTTAAGACAGTTGTTAATCAGTTTTTATCATAAAAAGCTGACTCCTAAAATTAACACTTTATCCTTCTCTTTCTGACATAATCTAACCCATAGATATATATATACACTAGATAAGCTGAGGCGGAGTCTCCGGCGTCGTCACGCGGCGGCCATCTTGCTACAGACAGCAACATTAGCTGCAGCTGTGGAAACCGTATGGAGGTGAGGGATTTACACAAACAAAAATACACTTAACTCGCTGTAATCTTGACGGATTTACAAACGGTTTATTTAAAAAAAACGTTATTAAAGACCGTGTAAAGTGAATTTCAACATTTTCTTCAATAAACATTATAAATGTCGTAATTGTAATCTTGTAAATGAGTAAAAAGTCTCAAAATTGTAGCTCAATTAATTTTGGAGTTATAGATCAAACTGTGTATGAACATGAAAGTTCATTCTCAATAGTCCAGGTATCAATGTGTATGAACATATTTCTCTTTCAGGATTTTTTAGGCGTGGTTTAAATGTGACCGCGTTTCGTCACGCGGTTTTCATTAGTATAGCCCCACCCCCTGCAGCTCCAGCCGTATAAATGCGTTCTTCGGTGGAGCCGTTCACTCGCTACCGACCGTCTCCCTCCAGTATGCTGCTGGAGCGACCACATGCCACCTGCACCTCCGCCCCCTCCCCCCCCCGCGCACGCGGTGTGTGTGTGTGAGAGGCGATCAGACCCCGCATGCATGTGACCGGGTCGCGCGCGTGTGTGTGTGTGTGTGAGAGGCGAT
>JBBPBX010084133.1:0-10119 GCA_038048925.1 Garcialebias charrua
GAAAGGTCACCACCTTGTACCTGCCTGAATCTCTAACAAATTGGCCCCAACGAAGGTCTCGCTGCTGTCAGTTGCTTTGTCTGTGTCTGCCAAAGACTTGTTTCAAAGGCGAACCTGTGATGTATTTTTAAGGAATCAAGGAATCAAGGAGTTTTATTAACATTGCATCAATTTTCACCGATTACAACGTAAGTATGTAGTTGCAGGCATCCAGAAGAGAAATGAGTGCAAAAGCTGCAGCAAAACAAAGCACATTACATGTTTTATCAACACACGATATGTTTTATCAACACACGACATGTTTATTCAACACATTGATATGCTCTTAGCGCGGCCAGGCCCAATCTGTCTCCAGATGAAGGTCAAAAGCAGGAAAAACAGGCAGAAACACTGGGATTCACAGCATTGATATTAAAAAAAGATGAATCACATTTTGTCTTCAAGACACCGCGTGATTCAGTAAAAACCATATCAGAGCACATTTAGGTACAATAACAAAGGAAATACGGCAGGCAAGGAGATTGGGTCTATGATTAATTTCAGACAAACACAAAGTTCAGCAGGTGTGCAGCTGGGTGTTATCTGAAGCTTCACAGAAATCTCTGGGGAGGGGGAGGGGGGGGGCTCTTCAGCTCCTCACTCTGGGAGAATGGATTCCCACAGCCCGCTTTTCAAGGACATGTGCAGAAGCCAGATAATGTTCTTGTTTGTTATCCAAATAGACCACAGTGTTCTTTTCCACTGCCGCCTCCAAGTCTGTGGGTGCTGTTTCATGGCCGAAAGAAATCCAAATATGTGGTTCTGCTCTGCCCCGCTTTCATGAGCTTCCACCTGTCCCTTGATCGATCCTGGGTGGCTGCAAACAAGTCCCAAAACGGACAGCAGGTGCACGGTGGTCCACCACTGCACCAATCGTGCGATTGAGCTCATACAGCAGCTGGGATGAGGAGCCCACGGCCCGGTTCAGAGAATTTTGCTGATCAGGCAGTCCCGACAGCGCTCTGATAGCCGCCGAAGCCTCCCTCAGCTTCCGATAACAAACAACTCCGGTTACGCCAAAAAACAGAGCAGTTGCTACCAATAATCCAATAATCCACAAATCCTCCACGTCTTCGACACTCAGAACGGACAGACACATGGGCTGCCACTGACCCCACGAGTCCAGCACGTATCCAGCCGCGTGTGTGTCGGAGGGACAGACAGCTTCTCCTGACACGGTCCGCTTCGTGGAAAAAATCTTATCCATTGAAGAAACAGCCCAATTGATTAATTCCATATTGGTTCGAGTGAGCGCTGAAGGGTCGCAGACGAGACGAAAAGCAAGCAGGGAGTAGGAAAAACTTAGGGAGGGAAGAGCAGAAAGATATGCGACCTGCCTTGCCGAGTGCCGGAAGTGAAGCAGAGCGAGCGGAACACTGAAGCCTTAAACAACAAAGTTTCAAGTGCAACCTTGACCAAATCATCCTCGTTAAAAGTTTGGCTTGGTTGTTAGCACAGACTAAAAACAATGAATTCCTTCTTAGATTAAAGTTTAATAACTTGGAGCTTACAATCTTTGCAAATAAGGTTGCACTTTTTCTAGCAAGTTGTCAAAAAAAGTTTCTAAATTACAATGGTCAAATTAAAACGGGTCTCTTTTGTAAGAAGTGTTTTATTTTTCAGCAAGATGGCAATTATTGAGTCTGAACAGATAAGTATTTTATTGGCAATGAGCAATCCTTAATTGGTCTTTATTTATGACAATACATCAATCCTGTTTCCTAAAGTTACCATGACAACATAACAAAAATGGATGTTGAGTTGTGTTGAGCAAGAACGTGCATCAGCACTGGATTTGTGTACGCAAATGAAACCTCGTTTAAGCATGCTTTTGAAAATGGCAATTATGTTGTCGTCTCTTTTCATAGACTAAATTGTCACCTTAGTAACTAAGAAAATAGAGAAACTGACCGATTTTATGTCCTCCGTGTGGTATTTGTGCAGAAATTATTAGAACTAACATGTGGGGTCAAATTGGCTGTAGACAGAATGTTGCATTACTTGCTGCAAGTTTCAAAGCAAGTTTAAAGAAACAAAACTGATAATTGTCTAAAATTTCGTTTTAACTTTTAAAGAAAATCTGATTGATTACCAAAAGAACTGAGCCAGACCTGTGTCAGTTTCTGCAATCATATTTACTGTTTTAATCTTGGAGCAGTGTGATTTTACAGAGGGGCTTTCAATGAGCAGCAGCAGCCATGCGTCAGGACAGAGTTCCAACAAGCTGTAAATGAAATCCATCCGAGCAGCTTTATAATGAGCTTTCATACAGCTCTGCTCCAGAGGCTTCCTGACTCTGACCTTCGTTGGTACAATAAGGAACGCATGGTTCATGTCAGGCAGCAACCACACGCTGTGAGGGGGAGATGGCGTAATGGTGTCAGCCAGAAGCATAATGCTACCAGTTTCCCAGACAGCGTTAATCTCCTGCTGAGCAAGTGGGAACTTTACAGCAGGACCATCTATTTCCTACAGAGTAATTATGTTCTCTATAGCAACACAAAAGAGCTATTTACCAGTAGAGGGAGCTCAGCATTAAACAGTTTAATTACAACCTAAATATGCTCCTAAAAAGATGCCTGCCAATACCTACAACCATTAACAGCTCTTATTGTATTTTTTTTTTTTTTACACACTGCTACCTTATTAGGTTTAACCTGCATGTCTCTAATTCAGCCCTCAGGGTGTTTCTACAATGCTACCCAACTGGGTCAGACATATTTTATGGAGTTGATTCAAAACTAACAGGCACATTTCATTCAAACATAGTCATTTTTCTCTATCTGAACTGTAGCAAGTCAATAACGTGGTCAATGCTGGTTAAAAAAGAAAGAAAAAAAAATCAGAGAAAATAGAAGTGGGTCCTCAAATTTCAGTCATGATTTTGGGTTTATTTTTTAAATTTTTTATTTGACATATTTATGGTTTTAGTTTAGTATTTCCCCATTTTTATCTTTTGAGGTGACTTGTTAGTGTATTTTTGTTGTGTTCGGCTTCTTTCTCGTGCCTCACTGTGTTTTTTGCCACTTTTTGCACGTCAACCTACACTGTCCATTTCCACTAGTTCTCTGATGGGCTTTAAGCTCAGGTGTCTCAACTCAACCTCCTCCCGCAAATTGACAGGTATTTTTTTAAAGGTTCACTATGTAATTTCTGGAGAACGCTGGGACTTAGAAAAATTTTCATCAGGGAAAAGCATTCTGCAGCCACAGTCCGTTCTCTGTTGAACTTGAGTTCTGCAGCTCCGCCCCCTGCTGCATGTCGCTCGGAGCGCTTCAATATTCTGTGATTATATGTTAATAAAACGTTCTAAAAAATAAAATAAAACCATGAATCACTGGTCCTACAACACAAAAACCAGCAGAAATCAGCAGAGGTTCACGCAGCAACGTTGGACATGATTTAATTCGCTCGTGACTTCCTCGTTTCTGTCAGTGCAGGAATGGAATGTCTGGAATGCTCCACCTCCTCTGCATGTCCTGTCTCAGCGCTGCAAAGTTCTGTGATTATATGTTAATAAAACGTTCTAAAAAATATAATAAAACCATGAATCACTGGTCCTACAACACAAAAACCAGCAGAAATCAGCAGAGCTTCACGAAGCAACGTTGGACATGATTTAATTCGCTCGTGACTTCCTCATTCCTGTCAGTGAAGGATGAAGCGATCACTTGACTTTTGGCAAAAAAACTAAATAAAAGTCCAGCTCTGGGATTAAGAAGGGATATTTAATACATTTGTGTCACATACAAATCAGTCCTGCATCGCTTTGCAATCCTTTGAATGAGAATGTAAGTAAGTAAGTAAGTAAACTTTATTTATATAGCACCTTTCACAGACAATGACATCACAAAGTGCTTCACAAGCAAAAATAAAAAGAATAAAAAGAAAAAATACATAAAATTTAATTAAAAGCCAGTCTGAATAAATACGTTTTAAGATCTTTTTTAAAAGAGTCGATAGAGTCTGAGCTGCGCAGTGACAGAGGGAGAGCGTTCCAAAGCCTCGGGGCCACCACTTGGAATGCTCTGTCTCCACGTGTTTTAAAATACGTTCTTGGTACCATCAGTAGCATTTGATTTGAAGATCTCAAAGTCCTGGTGGGACGGAGAGGCTTCAAAAGGTCCGATAAATATTTGGGAGCCTGACCATGCAATGCCCTGAAAGTTAAAACCAAAATTTTAAAATGACTCCTGAAATGCACGGGGAGCCAATGCAGGGAGGCCAGAACAGGAGTGATATGGGCTCTTCTATTGGTTCTAGTTAGCAGCCTCGCTGCAGCATTTTGCACAGACTGAAGGCGAGCCAAAGAAGATTTGTTCAGACCCATTAAAAGACTGTTACAGTAATCTAACCGAGACGAAATAAAAGCATGAACAATCATCTCCAGTTCCTTCTGTGATACAATACTTCGTAATTTCGAAATGTTTCTTAGATGATAAAAACAATTTCTAACTAACACTTTACAATGACTGTCCAAAGATAAAGAACTATCAAAGACGACACCCAAATTTCTGATGTTCTTATTTACTGAAAGATTTAAAAACGTAAGATGCTGTTGGATAATTTGGATTTTATCATCCGGGGCAATGATAAGAGTCTCTGTTTTATTTGCATTTAACTGTAGATAATTGTCGTTCAGCCATGATTTGATATCCAACAGACAGTTTCTGAGTTCAGTCAATTTATGGAACTCAGAAATTCGAAAAGAACAGTACAGCTGGATGTCGTCAGCATACAAGTGATAAGATACATTACTGTAACGTTTCAAAATAAAACCTAAAGGGCGTAGATACAATAAAAAGAGGATCGGGCCCAAAACTGAACCTTGGGGTACCCCACAAGACAGCCGCGCAACATCAGAGTGAACATTGTTCATAAAAACAGTAAAAGACCTTTCGGATAAATAAGAAATAAACCAATTTAAAACAGTGCCAGAAATGCCAAAAAACTCTCTCATTCTGTTGATCAAAACAGTGTGATCCACTGTATCAAAGGCCGAAGACAAGTCCAATAAAACCAACACAGTGTAGTTTCCAGAATCAGCTGCCATCAACACATCATTAGAAACTTTTAATAATGCAGTTTCTGTGGAGTGAAGTTTGCGAAAACCAGACTGAAAAGAATCCATAAAGTCATCAGTCTCCAAAAAGCAGTTTAGCTGTTGTGCTACAACCTTCTCAAGGATTTTTGACAGAAGGGGAAGTTTGGAGATAGGTCTGTAGTTTTCAGGCAACGATGAATCCAAGTTAGGTTTTTTGAGTAAAGGACAGACGACAGCAGATTTAAAGTGGTGTGGGACAGTGCCAGAATGAAGAGAGGAATTTATCATTTGTACGACACTGGGGCCAATACAGCTAAAAATGTCTTTAAAAAGAGACGTAGGGAGGACATCATGGGGGCTCGATGACAGTGTCATATGACCCAAAAGATCTGAGATGTCCTTAGTTGAAACAGGGGTAAAAGAAGACCATTTGTCAGGGGTCAGTGATAAAGGAACCAGAGGAAGGGCAGGTGAGGGACAAATATTTGCCCTGATGCTGGTAATTTTATCAATGAAATAATTTAAAAAACGATTGCAATCTGCATATGTGAGATCACGTTGAGACGAAGATGCTGGAGAGACAATGTTCTTAATCGTATCAAATAAAAATTTTGGATTTCGTCCTTTGGTTTTGATGAGATTTGCAAAGTAACGAGCTCTGGCAGTTTTAAGCATCTCGTTCAAAGAGCAGATCAATTCCTTAAGATGTAGTCTGTGAACCACCAGCCCAGTACGTTTCCACAGACGTTCAATTTTCCGGCATGCTCTCCTCAAACTAAGAATTTCATTATTAGTCCAAGGACAGTTTGTACGCTGGACAGTGCTGCGCTTAAAAGGTGCTATAGTGTCTAATATTTCCTTACAATGAGTGTTAAAACAAGAAACAACTGAATCCACATTCATGATGTCACAATCTAAAGAGGCAGAATCAAACAGGGAATTAAAAGCTTCATGAGTGTGCTCAGTGATGATCCGCTTCTGGATCAAAAGGCCAGAAGGAGCAGGATCAGGACTGAACGACACATTGAAATAAATACATTTGTGATCACTTAAAAATGAATCCTCCACTCGAACATCCTCCACATCCAGGCCTAAAGAAAAAACAAGGTCCAGGGTGTGGCCTCTAAAATGAGTGGAGTTACCCACATGCTGAGTAAAGTGAAATGAGTCAGTGATGGATATAAAGTCTGCTGCTGCCTTACATGTGACATCATCAATGTGCAAATTAAAATCACCCAAAATCAAAACATTCTCCAGCTTAATAATGGAGGACAGAAAATCAGTGAATTCTGATAAAAATACACTAGCTGTGCCTGGAGGTCTATAAATTAAAATGCAATAAAACAACTTAAAAGAGCCTACTTTAATTATTTGTAGCTCAAATGAGGAGAACGAGGCTGGATTTACAAGTCTGCAGGAAAAACAGTCCTTGAACACGGCCGCAAGACCACCACCTCTACGCGCCTCACGGGGTGTGGCAAGAAGGGCACAGTTACCTGGACAGAGTTCCCGCAGATGAACGAAGTCCAAACTTCGTTGCCAAGTTTCAGTTAAAAACATAAAATCCAGGGACTCCTTCGTAATCAATTCATTCAAAACGAATGACTTGTTGCTGATGGAGCGCGCGTTGAGGAGGGCCATGCGTAGCGATGACAGCTCGGCAGCCCCCACATCTGATGACAGCGGCACGTAGATCAAGTTGCTCACATCAGAAGAGCGTTTACGACGAGGAGATCCGTGATGGTGAGCACGATGATATCCATCCAGGCGGGTTGAAAAACACCCGGAAGACAGGCAGGTAGAGGTCCGCGCAGGCCCGGTTTCAGGTGACGTGTCAATCTCCCAGTTTAGTGAAACAGTTTGTAGACAGCGAGAAGCTCCGCGCTTCCCAATAAAATGTCGTCGGTCCAGTCTGAAGCGAACCTGGATACCAGCTCTAGATCCTCTTTTCCGCTTTTTACGTCTGTAACTTTGCAGGGGACACTCAGGTGAGCAGCAGACAAACGGAGGTGGACGACTCCCTGAGAAACTGCTCCAGCCGTCACGACAGCTCATCCACGACTTGTTAATCGCCAATAAGGCATCCCGGTCATAAACACGGGTTGCAAAAGTGGCAAAGTTTTCATCCAGACTGAAAAAAGTTAAATAATATAAAAATAGAAGCGCCGAATAAATAATGCGCAGAGGAGTAAAGCCGGCTGAGCCAAACACAGGCGCCATCATGCCACTCCCCTAGCCCCAGACTGTGATGTGACTAATGTGCGCGGCGCTGAGGCTGTGACAGGCGGGGGCGTGGGTTGGGGCGTGACAAACAACTCTGTTTTGATTGGCTGGTCATTGTCCGGGTCACTCTGTGTTTTTAGTGTTTTTATAAATGCTGATAGAGAAGCAAGGGGACTATAGCTTTTTTTCAGAGATTACTTTGTCTAACATCAGTCTGTCAGTAGATAGTGACAGAGTGAAGAAATATGTTAAAAATTTATTGTTAGAAAAGTTACAGACTGCATTACAAAGTTACATAGTGCAGCTTTAAGTACTTATTTGAATATGCTTGTTGACTAAAGCAACCAGCTTGATACCGCAAACCACGTGTAACCACACCAGCCCGGGACCTCCACATCCAGCATCTTCACCTCCAAGATTGTCTTGAGACATGTGCTGGTGAAGATTCTCAGTCGTCCAGGACATGATAAAATCAAAAAAGGCGTTCAATACAGGATCAACTGGACTTTATTTGTTGCAGAAAACGTTTCGACTTCTGTCCAGAAGTCTTTTTCAATTCTGAATGAATGAAAGCTGTGAGAACGAGAAGTTTTATACAAGCCACGCACCAACATATGAAATTGGAAACTGAAATAACACCACAAAATACCTAACATGCCCATTCTATTTAAATTGACAAAACAAAACAACACATCACACCTGGGGGTTTGATCTTTCAATTTACATGTATGTGTTACAAACCCCCAGGTGTGATGTGTTGTTTTGTTTTGTCAATTTAAATAGAATGGGCATGTTAGGTATTTTGTGGTGTTATTTCAGTTTCCAATTTCATATGTTGGTGCGTGGCTTGTATAAAACTTCTCGTTCTCACAGCTTTCATTCATTCAGAATTGAAAAAGACTTCTGGACAGAAGTCGAAACGTTTTCTGCAACAAATAAAGTCCAGTTGATCCTGTATTGAACGCCTTTTTTGATTGTCTTGAGACCTGCTACTTGGACAGCTGCTGCAACAAATCGATTTGCATAGCCAAATAATTTCTGCAAAAACTGTCAGAAAACGTCTCAGGAAGCTCATCTGAATCATTGTCGTCCTCATCAGCATCTCTACCTGACTGCAGTTTGTCATAACCGACTTAAGTGGGCAAATGTTCACATGCAATAGAGTATGGCATGTTGCAGAAGCTTTCACGGATGACTCCCGGTTTTCACGGTACAGCAGACTGCATGTGTGGTGTTGTGTGGATGAGCGGTTTGCTCATGTGAACATTGTGAATTGAGTGGCCTATGGTGGCAGTGGGGTTATGGTATGGGCAGATCAACAAACACAGGTGCATTTTATTGATGGCATTTTGAATGCACAGACAGATTGTGACAAGATCCTAAGACCCAATGTTGTACCAGTCATCCATAACCATCACCAAATGAAGCAGGATACCACATGGCTCCATGTTGCAAGGATCTTGGGCAGCACGGTGGCACAACTGGTAGAGCTGCTGCCTCTCAGCGAGAAGGTTGCCGGTTCAAATCCCGGTCCGGGGCCTTTCTGGGTGGAGTTTGCATGTTCTCCCCGTGCATGCGTGGGTTTCCTCCGGGTACTCCGGTTTCCTCCCACAGACCAAAAAACATGCTTGTTAGGCTGATTGGTGACTCTAAATTGACCCTAGGTGTGAGTGTGAGAGTGGATGGTTGTTTGGTGTGAGTGAGACAGGTCCCTCTTGTAAATGAGTCCCCGTGACTCAACGAGGCTAGCCTGTATAAATAAAGGTTGAATGAATGAATGAATCTGTACATAATTCCTGGAAACTGAAAACATCCCAGTTCTTGCATGGCCAGCATAATTACCAGACATGTCACCCATTGAGCATGAATGGGAATCGACGTATACAACAACAAATTCCAGTTTCTGACAATATCCCTCAACTTCACACAACCATTGAAGAGGAGTGGACCAACATCCCTCAGCTCAGGCCACAGTCAACAACCTGAGCAACTCTATGAAGGAGATATGTTGCACTGCGTGATGCAAATGGTGATCACACCAGATACTGGCTGGTTTTCTGACCCCCCGGACAGTACAGGAAATTTAAGCTGCACATTTTAGAGTGGCCTTTTATTGTGGTCAGCCTAAGGCACAAATGTGCAATAATCATGCTGTCTGATCAGCATCTTGATGTGCCACACCTGTGAGGTGGATTATCTCAGCACATTAGAAGTGCCCACTAACACAGATTTACACAAATTTGTGAACAATATTTGAGAGAAAATGACCTCATGCACATTGAACAAGTCTTAGAACTTTGAGTTCATCCATCCATCATCTTTACCTGCTTCTTCCTTTTTGAGTCATGGGGGTCACTGGTGCCCATATCCAGCAGTCACTATGCAGCTCATGAAAAATGGGGGCAAAAACAAAAGTGTTGTGTTTTTATTTTTGTTCAGTAGCAGCAAAAACAAACAAACACCCTAATGTTTCTGATAATTCTCAATCAGGTCATCTGGACAGTTTCTTTACGGCCGTGGCGTAGTGGTAATGGCAGTCGTCCCCCGATCGGAAGGTTGGAGGTTCGAATCCCAGTTCCCCACACCATGTGTCGTTGTGTCCCTGGGCAAGACACTTAACCCCGAGTTGCTCCCGGTATGACTGGATGGCGCCTTGCATGGCAGTCTGCCGCTACCGGTGTATGAATGTGTGTATGAATGGGTGGATGGTTGGTATTGTAAAGCGCTTTGGGGCCCCTCATAGGGGGCTGGAAAGCGCTATATAAATAAGCTCCATTTACCATTTTTAAGGACAAAGATGCCTTCCTGACAAA
>JBBPBX010084134.1:2865-15372 GCA_038048925.1 Garcialebias charrua
TCATGTCTCCTGTATGCAAATACAAATGCAGGTATGTACCGTATTTTTCGGTGTATAGGTCGCACCTTTTTATGGTTTTTTTTCAAGGCCTGCGACCTATACATCGGTGCGACCTATTTATGGATTTTTTCCCATATTTTTAGACCAATTTTTGGCTGAGTTATGGCCCTTTTTCCCTGTTGCATAAAATGGTGCAGTACCATTTTGGCCACCAGGGGGAAGTGCATGTGCAGTAACAGTTTCGGCCACCAGGGGGCAGTGCAAGTGCAGTAACAGTTTCGGCCGCTATGATCGCTAAAGAGGCCTGTACCGGTATTCTGTTTACTGGTACAGTACCGGTACCTGCAGACGTGCCTGCCCTGGGGGGCGTTACCTGTTTGTGTATTGAGCATAAAAGCCCATCACCCCGGCTTCATCTCTGTAGGAGTAGGAAAGAACAGTGAACAAACAGCGAACGGAGTAAACAAGAGAACAGCAGCAGTCATGCCACCGAAGAGAAATTTGTACACGGCGGAAAAGAAGTTGGAGGTCGTCAAATTCACCGTGGTGCACGGAAACCGAGCGGCTGACCGGCAGTACGGCATCAGCGAGAAGGTGATCCGGGGCTGGAGGAAGTCTGAGGGGGTCATCCAGGCCATGAAGCGGTCCAAGCGGGCTAACAGGGGCAAGCGAGCCAGGTGGCCAGAGCTGGAGGACAAGGTCAAGTCCTGGGTCCTCTCGGAACGTGCGTGTGGGAGAGGGGTGTCTACTGTCCAGCTGCGCCTCCATGCCATGTCTGTGTCAAAGGACATGGGTGTGACGGAGTTCCAAGGTGGTCCGAGCTGGTGTTTCCGTTTTATGAAACGCCATGACCTCTCCATCAGAGCTCGGACCACCATGTCGCAGAAGCTCCCCGCGGACTACCAGGAGAAGCTGGACACCTTCCGTGCCTACGTGAGTCGGCAGGTAAGCTAAGTTTTTTATTTTGTGTGTTAAACCTGTATGTTGGTAAATTTTAATAGATTAATTTACCGGTAATATAAAATCGCGCGCTCACAGCAACTTTGTTGTCAGTGCGCGCGCGTTTCTTTGTTTAAGATGTCTACCTTCGTGTGTCGCCTGGTACCGGCTAAGCTAAGCTAACATATTTTTTTGTGTGTGTGTTAAACGGACCTGTACATCCTTATTAATTTTAATAGATTACCGGTAATTTAATATAAAATCACGCGCTCACAGCAAGTTTTGTGGTGAGTGGGTACGCGCTTGATTCTTTGTTTCCCGTGCTTTTTTTGGTGTGTGTTTAACGCACTTCTTGCTAAATTTTAAGATATTAATTTTATAATTAAAATATAAAATATTGTGGAGGCTTAAAAATAAAGGTCTTCAAGCCTTGTTTAAAGTCAACCAGTGACTGTAGAGCACTGGTTGAATATACCGGTAAATGTGGACATGTGATGTGGACATGTGATGTGGACATGTGATGTGGACATGTGATGTGGACATGTGATGTGATGTTGACAAAAAATGAAACATTTTTCTGTTGCAGGTCAGTTGGTGCACTGCGCTCACAGCAGGTCTGTGAGTGCACACTCGGTTCTTTTGTTTACTGACGCTACTGTCTGCCTTTTGTCTTTCTCACGCCAGGTCGAGACGCATGGGATCACTGGCAGCCATATTATTAATATGGATGAGGTACCACTGACTTTTGACATTCCGATGGGCCGCAATGTCTCCCAGAAGGGTGAAAAGACAGTGAACATCCTCACCACAGGCCATGAGAAGACCCACTTCACTGTAGTTCTGGCCTGTGGTGCTGATGGATGCAAACTCCCCCCCATGGTCATCTTCAAGAGGAAGACCATACCAAAGGAGGACTTCTGCTCCAGGGTGGTGGTGGCCGTGAACCCGAAGGGATGGATGGACGAAGCCATGATGCTCCACTGGCTGACCAAGTGCTTCGTCCATCGTCCTGACGGGTTCTTCAGGACCAAGAAGGCTCTCCTGGTGATGGACAGCATGCGGGCCCACATCACGGAGGCCATGAAGGCCAAGGTGAAGAGCCTGAACACTGTGCCCACTATCATCTCAGGGGGGCTGACGAAACTCCTGCAACCACTCGACATCTCGGTGAACAGGAGTTTCAAGGCCTCCCTGAGGAAGTTGTGGGAGGAGTGGATGGTGAGTGGAGAGCACTCCTTTACAGCGACGGGGAGGATGCGGCACGCCACCTTCGCCCAGGCGGTGGAGTGGGTGGACAAGGCCTGGGCTTCTGTGACCACCCGCACCATCAAGTCTGGGTTCAGAAAGGCGGGAATCCAGCCTGCTGGAGCTGGTACTGAGGCAGAGGACAGCAGTGAGGAGGAGGAGGAGGAGGAAGCTGGACCTCTCAGCAGTGGCAGCCTGCCTCAAACACTGGCTGAACTCTTTGAGAGTGACACGGAGGACGAGGAGTTTCTGGGGTTTGAATGAGTCTACCGTATTTGTAAATATTGTAAATAAAAACCACAGTACCGGTAAAATATCTGTTTCAGTCATCATTATTTGCGGGTGGGCCGGTACCGTAGTACGGTAATTTCAAAGCTTCTTTATTTACAGATTTATTTGGGTGTAGCGGTAACTGTCAAAGTGCATTTCAATCATCTGCACCTCCAGATGCTGCATCTTTCAGCTCACAGTCAGCTCCACCTCTAGATGCTCCAGATGCTACAGCTATCCTGCACTGGTTTCCACAGCAACTGCAACTCTGAGCAGATCACCTTCAGCTGCAACTGATTTGTCATTTATTAACAAAAATTAAAGTGAGACACAGTCTTACAAAAAAGGCAGCCAACAAACATTTTTTTAGGAGTCTGTAGTTTACCGGTAATTTTAATGATGTTGGTGGTATTTACATTTTGAAATAAGCTGATTTATAATAATTTATTAACAAATATCAAAGTGAGACACAGTTTTACAAAAAAGGCAGCCAACAAACATTTTTTTAGGAGTCTGTACCGGTAGTTTACCGGTAATTTTAATGATGTTGGTGGTATTTACATTTTGAAATAAGCTGATTTGTAATAATTTATTAACAAATATCAAAGTGAGACACAGTTTTACAAAAAAGGCAGCCAACAAACATTTTTTTAGGAGTCTGTACCGGTAGTTTACCGGTAATTTTAATGATGTTGGTGGTATTTACATTATGAAATAAGCTGATTTGTAAAAATGTATTGACAAAAATTAAAGTGAGACACAGTCTTACAAAAATGGCAGCTAACAAATGTATTTTTGAGGTCTTTAGCCTGCTAAAATATAAAAATTGTACCAATTCATGCGGGTCTGTTCGCCGCTGCATTTCCGGTGCTGCGCGTGCTCGTTTTGTTTTCATCAGACATAACCGGTAGCTGGTGAAACAAATTTTTAAATCCTTTTCATTTCACAATTACGTTCAGTCATTAAAAAAGTCAGCTAATAAATATATTTTTGAGGTCTTTAGCCTGCTAAAATATAAACACCGTACCAATTCATGCGGATCTGTTTGCCGCTGCATTTCCGGTGCTGCGAGTGCTCCTTTTGGTTTCATCAGACAGAACCGGTGGCTGGCAAAACAAATTTCCTGCTCATTTCACAATTACGTTCATTTATTAAGGAAAAGTTCAGCTCAGACACATATTTGCAATAATTTTTATCGAACAAATACTTGTTTTAAAATGTTAATCTTAAAAGCCTTGCTGTGTGTTCCTTGCAGCAGATGTAAACACTTGGTCCACATTCCCTGGTTGACTCAGCAGTGACGCGGCGCGTCAGCGGTGGATGACGCGTAGGTGCGACCTATACACCGGTGCAACCTATTTATGGATTTTTCCAATTTATTGATAAATATTAGACACTGCGACCTATACAACGGTACGACCTATACAACGGAAAATACGATACATGGAAAGTGGCAAAGACGTCCAAAATGTGGATGTTTTAATTTGTATTGATGCAAAAGCTTTGACCTACTTCACACTTTTTCAGAGCACTCTTAAGGCAAAAATACACTACATGCGGTCCGGCTCCGCTCCGCAGGTCGCAGCTGAGCGAGTCCAATTTCCACTGCCTCCGCTGCGCTCAGGTCCGCCTGGATGCGCCGCTCCAAGACGCATGCGCGGGAATTGCGAGATCGCGCGATAAATCAAGTGATAAATAAGGAAGTCAGAACAAAACAATTCATTCGGTGGAAGAAAGAGAACAACAGTAGAGACTGCCTCGCTGTCTGATTGTTTTGATCTTCTCTCGTAAATGAGCGACAGGAAGGGATTTATTACATTTCAGAATAAAATACTTTATTTATTTCTTGTATTGCGTTTGTAGGCGTAGTCATAGTCATAAATATAATAGTTTAGTCATAGAATAGTCATAAATGATAGTTTGACAGCATTTTTGTACAAATAAATCCGTATAGAGCTAGGATTAGTCCGCCCGTGGTGATTTTATTTTGTAAATACGGAAGTTGTGCTCGTTCCTTTTCCTGTTGGTGTAGCCTGGCCCTCGCCTTCCTGCACAACTCCGCTCAATTCTCATTTCCCTTCACTGCACAGTCTGGGACTTATCTCATAGACAACGATTTCTCCGGTAGATTTTTGACCGGACCAATCAGAGAACAGAAGGGGCGGAGTTTTGGACTCTAACCCATGCCCCCACCTGTCCCAGCGCGCAGAGCCAGCCCGCAGTCAGCGAGCAGCGGCATGTTCTCATTCAAAGCGATGCAAAGCGACAGGGGCGGATCTAGAAAAATATCTATGGGGTGGCAAGAGGGTGGCAAGGATGTTTCAGGGGGTGGCAACATCCTCCCCCTCCACACACAAACACACACACATACATATACTGTATATATATATATATATATATATACAGTATACAGGTAGTCCTCGACTTACGACGCCCCCGACTTACGACGTTTCGGACTTACGAACGCATCTCATTATAAAAAATAAAAAACTTTTTTTTTAAATAATAAATAAATAAATGTACAGTACTGTACAGTAACCAAGCACTTAGCCTATCCTAACACAGTTAAAGCTTCAGTATGTAACTTATTTTTCAAACATATTTCTTCACTCTGCCACTATCTCCTGATATATTGATGTTTGACAGGTAATATCTGAAAAAAACTATAGTCCTCTGGCATCTCCCGGTGGTAATAAAAGCATTTATAAAAACCAGAGCGCCCCGCGGTTAACCAGCCAATAAAAACAGCCAGGCAATAAAAACAGAGTTTCTCACTTCTCACCCCCCAACCCACGCCCCCGCCTGTCAGCGCGCAGCGGCTGCGCAGGTTCTCATTGAAATAATTGCAAAGCGATGCAAAACTGTTTTGTATGTGACACAAATGTATTAAATCCCCCTTCTTTATCCCTGCTCTGGACTTTTCTTTTGTTTTTTTGCCAAAAGTCAAGTGATCGCTTCTTCCTCCAGACCTCCACTGACAGAAATTAGCAAGTGGATTAATTTGTCACGAGCAAATTAAATCATGTCCAACGTGGCTGCGTGAAGCTCTGCAGATTTCAGGGTGTTTTTGTTTTGCTGGACCAGTGCTACATGTTTTTATTTAATTTTTTAGAACGTTTTATTAACATATAATCACAGAACTTTGCAGCGGCTGAGACGGGACGTAGTGGAGGCGGAGCATTCCAGGCTGCAGCGCGAGCGAGGTGGAGCAGAGCCATATATTGCTCTGAGTGAGGAGGGACCAGAAACGTGTCTCTGTTCAAAATGTTTCTAAGTGCCAGCGTGTTCAAAAACTACATACTGTATTGCAGCTTTAAGGAGTGAGTTGAATTGTCTCCCTCCTCCCTAGCAGGCTCCATTCACATAAAGGGAGCTAGCTCCCTTTGTGTGAAAGGGAGACAATTCAACTCACTCCTTCATCTTTAAAAACTGTGTTATGATAGGCTAAGTGCTTGGTAACTATACAGTACTGTACATCTATGTATTTATTTAAAAAAAAATTGTATGTGATCCTACTTACGAATTTTCGACTTACGATCGGCCCGTAGGTACGGAACTCATTCGTAAGTCGGGGACTACCTGTATATATAAATAAAATGATGCAATGTAAAGGGAGAGACATGAAACAGCCAAAGTACAGGCAGCAGAAATACAGGTGTGTTCATTCCTCTTTTCATTTCATTTCTCACTTCCTGCCACTCAGTCAGAACTTGACGTCTTGAGTCAGTTGTACATTGTGCTTCTTCTTCTTTAAATTTATTGGCAGTTGGCAAGAAAGTTAGGTGAGCATTACCGCCACCAACTGGTAAGGAGTGTGGACCATATGACTACATTGTGTTGCATTCAATGTTGTTGGAAAAAAGATGTTCACGTTCGTAATGTTCAGCTGGGGTGGCAATCAGGGTGGCAATGCTCTCTGTTGGGGTGGCAACTGCCACCCCATGCCACCCCAGTAGATCCGCCCCTGCAAAGCGATGCAGGACTGTTTTACAAATTTATTAATTTCCCCTTCTTAATCCCTTATCTGGAGTTTTCTTTTGTTTTTTTGGCCAAAAGTCAAGTGATCGCTCGCTCCCTCCTCCTCCTTCTCTCCCTCCGCTGAGTGAAATGAACAAGGAAATGGCTGAGGTTGTCACGAGAATTAAACTCGGGTTTTACGTTGCTGCCCGAGTCCCATCAGATTTTCTGGTCTTCTGGTGAGCTGGACCAGCGATCCATGGTTTTATTTTATTTTATTAAAACGTTTTATTAACATATAAACACAGAATTTGCAGCGCGGCAGCGAGAGAAAAGCTGCAGGAGGCGGAGCAGTTGTCAAGTTTAATAGAGCACGGGGGAGACCACGGGAGAGCAGCCAGAGCCGTATATATAGAGAGTTCTGACACTCTTTGAACTCGCCGACAGGCGGTCAATCGTTCCAAACAACGGCTATGGAAACCTTGTGGAGCTGCGCCCTCTGGCGGCGACAGAGCGCTACTGCAGGCAGCTTCAGACTGTAACCAGAGCCATGGAACGAATCGCCCCCTCCATGACCCACGTGACTTCCGCATTCCATTCTTACAATGGGAGTCTATGGGAGTGTCGCAACTCTCACTTTATATGGCTCTGGGAGCAGCCATATATGGCTCTGAGGGGAGGGAGCAGAATGCTTTCCCTGTTCAAAATAGCCAATGGTTTTGCTCCTCAGCAGAGGCCAACGCCTCCAGCAAGAATCGTTTTAAAATGGAGAAGTCCCAGACCCTAGTATGAAGCGAAGTGTAGGACAAGGGTCTGGTTTTAACCAGGCTACTGTTGGTGCGACGTAATCTTCAAAAGTTGACTCCGGCACAGCTCCGTCATTCGGCAGAAATAGAAAAATTTCTAATTTTGACGGACTGCCGTCCGCTCGCCGCAGCTCGCCGCCGCCGTGCGGAGCCAGTGTACATTCTCTCATTGATTATAATGGGTGCGTATTTGCTGCGGAGGTCGGACCGGAGCGAGGTGGAGCCGGAACGCATGTAGTGTATTTTTGGAGTAACACTCCACATTACCAGCACCACCTAAACCTGTAAGACACAAAGATAACCTTGAGTGAGATAACTTAAAATCCAGCAGTTAACTTTACATATAAAAAACCCGAAGCTCTTCACCGGAGTACCAAAACTCAATGTCCTGACAAATACCTGCCATCAGCATAAAATTCATGGATGCTAAAGTTTGGAAGGAACATTACAAACCTTTTTTTTTATAAATAATGAGAATAATGACGACCTGGTTCTTCTTTTGGCCTTTTTCCTCTGCTTGTTTAACAGTCCCCGATCTGGGAGACACTTGACGAATTATTGAAGATATCTTCGAAGGGGAGTCTGAAGAGGAGTCTGTATTACATAGGTACTGGTCCTTAGTTGATGTCCACTCGAGGGACGTTTCTTTCCTCTGAGAAGATGACACTCTGGAGCACAATTTTCTTGATGGACTCAAGTCATTTTTTTTTAATACTAAATCTTCTTTGCTTACAAAAATTAATAAAAAAGCAATTAGAAGCCATAAATAATTTACATCTGTTCTATAACCCAAATTTGTAAACACTTTACATTGAGTCTTGCCTAAAGCTATTGAAAAAATTATTTATTTTTAAGAGTTTAGAGAAAAAATTATTTACTCCGGTAGTAATTCGGTTGCTCTGGTAAAAAAAATAAAAAAAATAATTACTCCGGTAGTATTGCTCTGGTGAAATTTTTTTTTTTTAAATACCAGTTTTTGTTTTGTGATTCTTCAGGACACTATTCATTACTCGCCATGTTGCTTTCATATCACCATTACTTTTATCTAATAATTTACTATAATATTCTTTCTTATGTTTCCTTATAATCCCTACTAATTTATTTTTATATTTTTCTTCAGCGCTCTGACTTCGCAATTTCAATTTCTTTGTTGTTTTAGTGAGTCAAATTGGTTGTTCTCATTCTGGGGGGGTGGGGGGGGCGGAAGAGACAACATCAAAGCGCGGCGCTGTTTGGACAGACAGTTTTCGAGCGGGGGCCGGGGGTTCAGCGTGAGAGAAGACTTTCATTTTAGCTAACGCACCTGTGTAGAGCTTTAGAACGTGAGGTCACTGTGTCCGCTGGCCAGTGGCGGTTCTAGACCAGTTGTACTGGTGGGGCCAAGCTGGGGCCAGAGGTTTTGTCAGAGGGGCACGTTCATCTCTGAGAAAAAGACAGATTCGAAATTTTACTTGACTCTTATTTTTTTAAAGCAGTGATTGAACGTTGTTGTCTTGCGGTGTTTAAATACTTCCACACAGCGGACACATGTTACTTTGTTACAATGAAAAGTCGGCTAGCTGCTAGCTAAGATGCTACGGTACTCTTTTTTATTTTATTTTATATTTTTTGCTTTTTATTTTTTAGAAAATAGCCCGGGGGGGGGGCTATTTTCATTGTTTGTCCACCGGGAGGTGGACAAATGGGGAACTGTAACTCGACGAAGGAGAGTGGACGCTCCCACAAGCCGCGGCACCGGTAAGGGTTGGCAGAAAAGTCTGCACGCTTGACTCTCCACATCTTGCCCTCTTAACGTCTTCCGCCAAATTTAGTTGACTCAGTGCCCTGACACCACTGACACAGGCCTTGTTGCGCAGGTTTTTATCGTCGGTGCAAAAAACGAGGGCACTTTTAGGATACCGGAGCTGGTGCTGAATGCAGCATTTCAGTATCCTGTCGTCGTTTGAAGTTGTTATTAAATCGCAACTCTCGGAAAACTGCTGTAGCAACTCGCCCAACAGGTGACTGTCCCTTGTCTGAAATGCAGTATGAAGGTAATCTATTGCCGCAAGTGTATCGTCGAGGACCGGGTCTTTGTTGCTTCTTCTTTTTAAGCCATCTAATTCCTGTAGCACCATCCAAGGAATTATGATGACTGGGAAGCCAAACACTCCCAGTTGATGTTTTTTGAGGTTCTCAACAAACCGTAAATGCGTTATAAGAATATTTGTGTTGAGAATAATGACGACCTGGTTCTTCTTTTGGCCTTTTTCCTCTGCTTGTTTAACAGTCCCCGATCTGGGAGACACTTGACGAATTATTGAAGATATCTTCGAAGGGGAGTCTGAAGAGGAGTCTGTATTACATAGGTACTGGTCCTTAGTTGATGTCCACTCGAGGGACGTTTCTTTCCTCTGAGAAGATGACACTCTGGAGCACAATTTTCTTGATGGACTCAAGTCATTTTTTTTTAATACTAAATCTTCTTTGCTTACAAAAATTAATAAAAAAGCAATTAGAAGCCATAAATAATTTACATCTGTTCTATAACCCAAATTTGTAAACACTTTACATTGAGTCTTGCCTAAAGCTATTGAAAAAATTATTTATTTTTAAGAGTTTAGAGAAAAAATTATTTACTCCGGTAGTAATTCGGTTGCTCTGGTAAAAAAAATAAAAAAAATAATTACTCCGGTAGTATTGCTCTGGTGAAATTTTTTTTTTTGAAATACCAGTTTTTGTTTTGTGATTCTTCAGGACACTATTCATTACTCGCCATGTTGCTTTCATATCACCATTACTTTTATCTAATAATTTACTATAATATTCTTTCTTATGTTTCCTTATAATCCCTACTAATTTATTTTTATATTTTTCTTCAGCGCTCTGACTTCGCAATTTCAATTTCTTTGTTGTTTTAGTGAGTCAAATTGGTTGTTCTCATTCTGGGGGGGTGGGGGGGGCGGAAGAGACAACATCAAAGCGCGGCGCTGTTTGGACAGACAGTTTTCGAGCGGGGGCCGGGGGTTCAGCGTGAGAGAAGACTTTCATTTTAGCTAACGCACCTGTGTAGAGCTTTAGAACGTGAGGTCACTGTGTCCGCTGGCCAGTGGCGGTTCTAGACCAGTTGTACTGGTGGGGCCAAGCTGGGGCCAGAGGTTTTGTCAGAGGGGCACGTTCATCTCTGAGAAAAAGACAGATTCGAAATTTTACTTGACTCTTATTTTTTTAAAGCAGTGATTAACCATTGTAACCAAAGAAAATAGTTTAAAAAATCAAATGAGAAAAATATAAAACATTTTACACAGTATTTGTATTGACTGAATAAAATATATTAATAAGCAAATAAAATGATAATGAAAATAACTGTTAGGTGAAGTCTTGGTTCAGTTTCTCAGTCCAAAATTATATACAGGTAACAACATTGGCTGCCCTACTATCACAGCAACTGTATTCTGTGATTTTGATGAATACAAAATCGTAGAATTTCATGATTTCTGGCATCGTGATTTCTGGCAAACCGATCAACAAATGAGTGACTCATTTGTTGATCCGTTTGCCAGAAATCATCAAATTATGTTTGTATTCTGCATCTGTCTGTTAGCAAAATATCTTATGAACAACTGAACAGATTTTGATTACACTTTCAAGAAATAATCACTGAATGGCGCTCTATGACTGGTTGACTTTTAAAATACATCCAATTCAAGATGGCTGCCACAGCTAACTGAACTTAAAAATAACAAAATTGACTACAACTCAGTCAATTTGACAAAAAATTGAGATAAAATTTGGTGTGGTAGTAGCTGAGATTCATTCCCAAAGCACAATTAAAGGACTTTTAGAATGCATAAGATCTTTCTTTAAAATTATAGCGTTATTTATTTAGAATCAATGCTGTTGGTCTGTTAGCAAAATATCTCATGACCCTCTGGACAGATTTTGAAAAATCTTTCAAGAAATAATAAACGGATGTTTCTTCACTGATGATTAACTTTTAAGATGGCTGCAGCAGGCAATTGAAGTAAGCCAACTCAAAAATGGTTATAATTCAGTTAATTTTACAGATATGGAGTTAAGTGATTGTTTGTTTAAAGTTATTTCATATATTCTTTTAAATAATGGGGTGATATAAGATTTATTTCTTCTTTCTTTTCATTCAATGTTTTCTTTTTGATGAATTTGTTTTATTTTGTCTCTTTTAAATGAATGAATAAATAAATTAAATAAAATATTAAATGGCTTTACATCTGCTAAGTTCATGTCATAAACCAACACAGACATGTTCCTGTTTTTAGTGTTTTACATGGCTTTATAATATGATATGAAGCCACGGAGCTCCAGGCGGAAGCTCAGAGCAGCTGCAGAGCGCCCATCCCGGTGTAAAACTAACTTGACCGCGGTTTAACGTGGCGCTATGTCTCTGCAGACATTGAACGTTGTTGTCTTGCGGTGTTTAAATACTTCCACACAGCGGACACATGTTACTTTGTTACAATGAAAAGTCGGCTAGCTGCTAGCTAAGATGCTACGGTACTCTTTTTTATTTTATTTTATATTTTTTGCTTTTTATTTTTTAGAAAATAGCCCGGGGGGGGGGGCTATTTTCATTGTTTGTCCACCGGGAGGTGGACAAATGGGGAACTGTAACTCGACGAAGGAGAGTGGACGCTCCCACAAGCCGCGGCACCGGTAAGGGTTGGCAGAAAAGTCTGCACGCTTGACTCTCCACATCTTGCCCTCTTAACGTCTTCCGCCAAATTTAGTTGACTCAGTGCCCTGACACCACTGACACAGGCCTTGTTGCGCAGGTTTTTATCGTCGGTGCAAAAAACGAGGGCACTTTTAGGATACCGGAGCTGGTGCTGAATGCAGCATTTCAGTATCCTGTCGTCGTTTGAAGTTGTTATTAAATCGCAACTCTCGGAAAACTGCTGTAGCAACTCGCCCAACAGGTGACTGTCCCTTGTCTGAAATGCAGTATGAAGGTAATCTATTGCCGCAAGTGTATCGTCGAGGACCGGGTCTTTGTTGCTTCTTCTTTTTAAGCCATCTAATTCCTGTAGCACCATCCAAGGAATTATGATGACTGGGAAGCCAAACACTCCCAGTTGATGTTTTTTGAGGTTCTCAACAAACCGTAAATGCGTTATAAGAATATTTGTGTCGAGAATAATGACGACCTGGTTCTTCTTTTGGCCTTTTTCCTCTGCTTGTTTAACAGTCCCCGATCTGGGAGACACTTGACGAATTATTGAAGATATCTTCGAAGGGGAGTCTGAAGAGGAGTCTGTATTACATAGGTACTGGT
>JBBPBX010084135.1:0-15372 GCA_038048925.1 Garcialebias charrua
TGTTTATTTTGTTTACACATGCAATGGTCGAGTCGCGTTTGGTGCGCACACATACAGTATGCCGCTCGCTCCTCGTAGTCTTTTACGAGGGGAGACTGGGCCCAATGGATCAGGTACCCGTACGACGTGGGCGGGTAAACCTGTAAGATTGTCGGTTCGTCCTGTTTCATCAGGTCCGAGCCTGCTTTCCGCCTGGGGAGACTGGCAAGATCCTCGGCTGTCCCTGGAAAGTTCCACCGCCACCTGCGGGTCTCTTCCGTGGGGGGCCATTTGTGTTCTCCTTACGGGGGGCAAAGTTCTTTCTTGGCAACCCCTCGCGGAGGGCTTCCGCCTGTTTGCGTCTCTGTTCCAGTTTGGTCTGGACGCGTTCCAGAGCTCCCCCGAAAAGCCCAGTCGAGTCGATCGGGTGCTGGAGGAAAGTTGACCTCTGGTTCTCCGGGAGGTCCGACAAGGTCAGCCAAAGATGGCGCTGGGCGACAACCATTTCCGCCATCACCTTGCCTTGGGAGATGGCTATTGTCCCCATCAAGCGGAGCACGAGGTCCGAAGCCCGGCAGGCCTCCTCCACGGCTTCCGTTGCGGCCTGTTCGTCTTTTGCTACCTGGACATGCTGCAGCTTTTCCGCCTGGTATACCTGCACCAATGTTGATGCATTCATTGCGCGAGCCGCAAGGCCCTGAGCCTTGTAGCACTTTCCGAGTTGTTTCTCCGAAGTGCGGCAGGCCCTGCTGGGTAGCGTAGGTTTCATCCCCGAGGCGACGGGGGCTAGGTGAGCCGCCATAGTCTCCTCGATGGGGGGAGTGCTGTCGAGGCCTACTGCTTCCATTCCTGCCACGTCGAGGAGCCGGGACAATGGGAGCATGATATAAGCTCCGGGATCCTCCCAGGAGCATTTGAGCTCCGTAAGGAAGTCCGGAAAGATGGGCATCTTTTGTGACGTTGTTGGTTGCTTCGCTTGGAAGTAGCTTCCCGCTAGCCTCGTAGCCTGCTGGCGAGGCGTCGGGTTCGGCCACGTGATCTGCAGAGCATCCGTTGCCCTACGACACAAGTCGAACAGGGCCGGTACTGAGAGGTCCGGTTCCGGGAGAATGTGCGCCAGGTTCTGGGAGGAACTCACGATTTCTCCCTTGTCACCAAATTCGGCGTCTAGGTCGGACACTTCAGACGTCGAGTCCTCGGCGGCACCCGAGGAATCCGGCATTTTGTCCTCTCCAACTCGTCCGTTGCATTCCAGGTCCACGTTATCGGGTTCCGGAGCAGGGGGAAGCCGACGTGCGACCTTGAGCGCCGCGCTTCTAGCCATGGATTTGGCCAGCGCGACAGCCGTCTCCTCACTGCAGCCGACATTCGACGGCAGTGAGGGCAAGAGTCGGGGAGTTCCAGCGCCTTCCTTGCGTGCAGAATCCCCAGGCAGACAGGACAGGCCTTGTGGGTGTCTGTCGCCGAAAGGGAACGGCCACAGCTGCTGGGGCAAGGGCGCGAGCGAGGACTCGTCGTCCTGGTCTTTCTCCTCCTTGTCTTCCGTCTTCCCTTCTCGGGAGCCATGTCCTGAGAAGCGTCGTCTTTTCTTCAAAGTTGTCTTCTCCGTCGTCTTTTCTTTCGCTAAAAAAACCTGCTAAGGTTAGCAGGAGGTTGTGACGCAGTTAGCGCCTTCGAGCGAAAACCTGCAGAAAAGAAGAAAACTTCAAGGGTGAATAGAAAAATGCCGGACTAGCTTTCGCCAGCCCAGCAGTGCGCGGGAAGAATTCTCTGTACGCCCAGTGTAGGGAGCGAGCTCACCTCAATAGAGCGATGCGACAACAGAGAAGTCCCGCGAAGTTCAGGTGTTTAAGCGAGGTGAAGGGCAAAAAAGAGGAAGATGGAGGGACGCTCACCGCCTAAATACCCAGAGGGCGGGGCCTCTGGTGCGGCGGTGACGCCCCTGCTGTAAAGGCGTGAGTATATTCCTTCAGGTAATCGTGCGGGGGCGCAATTCCCATAGCAAGTATGTTGCACCGAGAGAACATGACTGAAAGGGAACTGTTGATTGTACACATGCACTTCACATATGCAGTGTTTGATTATGTGGTTAATAATAGCATTGCACTGCATTGAATAACCTATTGAAAATGGGAATGTCTAACTTTGTGCTTTTTTATGTCTGAGTAAAAGGGAAATTACACAACACACTGACAGGAGATTTAACCCATTAGAACCCGTTTTATAGCCATGGTCACAGCCACAGCAGCTCTCCTCTTTTCCTATGAACTCCTTCTGTGTAGTGATTACTTCAACCTTGACTCATACCAAAACTTACCAGAAACTTTAAGCCTTCGTCTTTACTCTTGTTTTTTAGTTTAGTCACTGAGTCATTGATATGCTTTGTACTTTTTAGAGAAAACTGTAGGTTTGAACTGAAAATTTGCCTACAAGGCGTTTGTCTTTGGCTAACATTACAGTAATTAGTTCTAAAATTGTTTATTTCATTATTTATAACTTCACTTAGTGTACTGATAATCTTGTGTTGCACACCTGTAAAATAAATGTTATGAATATCACAGCATATCCAAACATTTACTTAAAATTCCTTGTGAAAGTTGGCTAATGAAAACGTACCGGTAATTGGCATCTTGATACGCTTGAACATTAAAATTTAAGGGAGCCTGTAATTGGTCCCTACTTTCTGGCCTACGCGGAGCCGCTTCTCATTTCAGCATAATTAGTCATTTATTCAACATCTTGTCTTATTTATATCTAGATTTCTTTCCAATCAAGATGGGTAACTGCTGTGTCTTTGTTGGTGGGTTTCTTTCAAGCCCCTCTTTTCTTTCCAGAAGAATAGAAGCATTACTAAACACTTCTTAAAGCAAAACTATTTGGGCAGTTCTGAGCTGCCTCATACTGTATATCGGCTCATTGTTGCTTTTTCCGTTTCTTTTCTCTGTTCAATTTGTGTTACTTATTATCTTTTTATGCTACTGAGGGTTTTCAGCTCTATAAAAAGGCTTTGTATAATAATAATAATTGTCTAATCTTGTCATCTGCGTATGTTTCCCATACACAGACGAAATTCGTCTCTGCATTTAACCCAACCACCTACCAGGCGGTGCAGTGAGCAGCCATAGAAGGCGCTCGGGGAGCTGGAGAAATAGGTGTGCACTCATAGACACCCCAAGATGTGTAGTGGCCGGGACGCGAACCCGCGTCCTTCGGGTCCCAAGTCAAACGCCCTAACCACTACACCATCTTTGTCATAAGGGCAATTAAAGTTGCTGTTGTAACATAAAGTAGAGCACAGGAATGAATCTAGTTTTCATAGCTCTGTTATATAATTTAATGTGCATCACAAAAAGAAAATTGGTTAATACTTGTCTTTGTGTTTTTCTTTACAGTTTTAGTTTAGAGAACTGAAATGCAGAAGGGACATTTTCAATTGATAAAAGGTTAACCGTTTGCAAAAATTTCAAGGACATTTTAGCACAGAAAATATTTATAGGAGCACTCTCCCAACTTACCTAAGCACACATTTAGCTCAACTTTGTATGTAAAGAGAAAAAAAAAATCCTTGTCCATGTGGCTGCTCTCTTTTTGTTTTTGTTAAGGTCAATTCAGACAGACACCTCTAAAATTGGGCTTGGCCTTATAAATACAGGGAAACCTGTAAGACACTGTTCTTCATCTTTTATATTCTTACCTTGTTTTAATGGAGATTAGTAAAATATGTCCCCCATTTAAATGATCACATTGTTCATTTTTGAGATTGTAAATAACACTTTTATGTTTGTTTGTAGCTAAAGACATCCAGTCAGACATTTTCTAGTTTTAGAACTCATGAAATATAGGCTGAAGTAGGGTGTGGACAGTAACACAAATCTCTTGCATTCTGATTCATTGAGGTATTGGTTTACATTTCTCTTAAGTAAGACTATTAGGGCTGGGACTTAAACTTGTTTAACATGTTTATTGGGGGGAGGTCAAGCAACCAGCCACTAGGGAACACAAGCCAGTGTATCTCTTGTGCCGGTCCCAAGCCCGGGTAAATGGTGAGGTTGTGTCAGGAATGGCATCCGATGTAAAACACTTTTGCCAAAACCATAATGCGAGTTAATCAAAGTGAAACCATACCGGATCGGTCGAGGCCCGGGTTAACAACGGCTGCCACCGGTGCTGTTGACAAACAGGGTGCCGGCGGAAATTGTGCTACTGTTAGTCGAAGACCCCGAGGAGGGAAACGTGTCAGGAGACAGAGGGAGAAGAGGAAAGTGAAGAATGTAGGACTGAGGGTTGCAACTCTAAATGTGAGGACAATGACAGGCAAAGTTAGAGAGCTGGCTGACATGATGCGGAGAAGAAAGGTAGATGTTTTATGTGTCTAAGAGACCAAGTGGAAGGGCAGCAAGGCCTGCAGCATTGAAGCAGGGTTCAAACTGTTTTACCATGGTGTGGATAGAAAGAGAAATAGAGTAGGGGTGGTCCTGAAGGAGGAGTTGGCAAAGAATGTAGTAGAGGTGAAGAGAGTGTCAGATTGGGTGATGTGCCTAAAGGTAGAAGTTGACGGTCTGATGCTAAACGTTGTCAGTGGTTATGTTCCACAGGTTGGATGTGATGGGGAGGAGAACGATACATTTTGGAAAGATCTGGATGAAGTGATAGAGAGTATTCCCAGGGAGGAAAGAATGGTGATCGGAGCAGACCTGAATGGACATGTTGGTGAAGGAAACAGAAGGGATGGGGAATTGATGGGTAGGTTTGGTGTCAAAGAGAGAAACCAGGAAGGACAGATGGTGGTGGATTTTGCCAAGAGAATGGAAATGGCTATAGTCAATACCTATTTCCAAAAGAGGGAGGAACATAGAGTGACCTATAAGAGTGGAGGAAGGAGTATGCAGGTCGACTACATTCTGTGTAAAAGAGGAAACCTGAGGGAGATTGGAGACTGTAAGGTTGTGACAGGGGAGAGCGTGGCCAGACAGCATTGGAGGGTTGTGTGTAGTAGCTAAAGAAGGAAGAATGTTGTGAGAAATTCAGAGACGAGCTGTTAAAGGCTCTGTGTGGTAAGAAAGAGCTTCCAAGTGACTGGGCTACTACAGCAACAGTAATTAGAGAGACAGGTAGGAAGGTACTTGGTGTGTCATCTGGACAGAGAATGGATGATAAGGAAACCTGGTGGTGGAATAGTGAAGTGCAGGATGCCATTCAAAGAAAGAGATTAGCCAAGAAGAAATATGACAGTGAGAGGACTGAAGAGAGGAGACAGGAATATAAGGAGATGGGACATAGAGCAAAGAGGAAGTAGCTAAGGCAAAGCAGAGGGCGTACAATGAGTTGTATGGGAGACTGGACACTAAAGAGGGTGAGAAGGACTTGTACCGATTGGCAAGACAGAGGGATCAGGCTGGAAAGGATGTGCAACAGGTTAGGCTTATTAAAGATGGGAATGGGAATGTTCTAACAAGTGAGGAGAGTGTGATGGGAAGATGGAAGGATTACTTTGAGGAGCTAATGAATGAAGAGAATGAAAGAGAAAGAAGAGTGGAGGTCATAGAAACTGTGGACCAGGAAGTGGGAAAGATTAGTGAGGGTGAAGTCCGGAAAGCTCTGAAAAGAATGAAGAAGGGGAAGGCAGTAGGACCTGATGACATACCAGTGGAGGTTTGGAAATGTCTTGGAGAGATGGCAGTGAGGTTTTTGACTCAAATATTTAATGGAATATTTGAGGGTGAGAAAATGCCTGAGGAATGGAGAAGAAGTGTGCTGGTGCCCATTTTTAAGAACAAGGGTGATGTACAGAGTTGTAGCAACTACAGAGGAATTAAGTTGATGAGCCACACGATGAAGATCTGGGAGAGAGTTGTGGTAGCAAGACTTAGACAAGAGGTGACTATCTGTGAGCAACAGTATGGTTTCATGCCAAGAAAGAGCACCACAGATGCCATCTTTGCTTTGAGAATGTTGATAGAGAATGGTAAATGGTAAATGGAGCTTATTTATATAGCGCCTTCCAGCCCCCTCTGAGGAGCCCCAAAGCACAGAGAGGGTCAGAAAGAACTCCATTGTGTCTTTGTGGATTTAGAAAAAGCATATGACAGGGTGCCAAGAGAGGAGGTGTGGTATTGCATGAGGAAATCTGGAGTGGCAGAAAAGTATGTTAGACTGGTACAGGACATGTATGAGGACAGCAGGACAGTGGTGAGATGTGCTGTAGGAGTGACAGATAGCTTCAAGGTGGAGGTGGGATTGCATCAAGGATCGGCTCTGAGCCCCTTCTTGTTTGCTCTGGTGATGGACCGACTAACCAGATGAGGTCAGGCAGGAATCCCCATGGACTATGATGTTTGCAGATGACATTGTGATCTGTGGTGAGAACAGGGAACAGGTGGAAGAGAACTAGGAGAGGTGGAGGCAGAGCCCTAGAGAGAGAGAGTTCCGACACTTCCATAGACTCCCATTGTAAGAATGGAATGCGGAAGTCACGTGGGTCATGGAGGGGGCGATTCATGAGATATCTAAAGATATCTATGGGGCGATTTGTTCCACTAAACTGTTCCAAACAGCAGCGCTGCTAGCATCAAACGTAGTTCATTCTTGATGTTTCAGACGTGTTTTCTCCGGTAAGTTGATGAAAATACAATTTTCTTTTGCCCTTGTGAAGCGTTTAAAACGTCTAAAAATGCTTAAGAAAAAATGCATAGTGTAGTGCTCACGCCACTAGGTGGAGCTGCAGGATAAGAAATAAAGAGGAGAATGGTAGAAGGAATGTCAGTTTGTTACGGCTCAATAATTACTGAAAAACGCTGGACAAAGTAAGAAAAGTCAGTTTTTTGTGTCATGTTGCGCCAGTAGCTACTCAAGTTGACTGACAGCGACGAGCTGTTTGGAACAATTGAGAGCTACATGAACCACGTGACCGCCTGTCGGCGAGTTCAAAGAGTGTCAGAACTCTTTCTCTAGGGCTCTGGGTGGAGGTATTCACTTGAAAGAAGAGGAATGAAAGCCAGCCGTAGTAAGACAGAGTACAGCAAACCCCCTACAGTACTTACGTACGAGTTTGGGACATAAGAACTGTTCGCAGCTCGATTCTGCCGTAGCTAGGGGGTGAAAATAGTGTCCCGTTCGTAGGTCCTTATTCCGTTCGTAGCTCGCGGAAATACCGCTAACGGACCGCCGCGCACACATTTAAGCATGTACAGTAGTGTACTGTAATGTTAAACATTGCTATTCACATTTACAGAATAAATAAAAATATAATTTCTTACTTTGAGATGGTCAAAGCCGACATCTTAGGTTGCCATGCGTTGTTGTTGTCGGGCCGAGCAGCGCGGCGGCCGGCGAGCGGACCACGGCAGCTGCTCGAGGCCTGTGTTAGCTTCTGCTAGCCAGGCCATGAGCTGGTGTTGGAGCGGCGGTGCGGCGATCGGCGATCAATCTGCAGCTGCTGCTCCAGCCTGAGACGTCCACAGAGCTCACAGAGCGATTCCAGCTAGTAATTAATCCATATGATGCGATCCTGGTCACCAGTCTTCAAAGGCCGGCTCCCGGCAGCTAACCTAAAATGGCGTCCGGTGTTCTACATTAATTTGTGACCGGAGACCTTCAAAGGCCCCCGTGACTGAACCTAAAATGGCGTCCGGTGTTCTACATTAATTTGTGACCGTGTAAACTGAAGACCTACTTCTTGCTGCCCAAGATTGCGCAATCATGACAAAAATGATCAGAAATGATCATTTTTATCATAATTATTATTTATAAAGCCTTTAAAACAACCACAGCTGCAACAAAGTGATGTACACATGAAATTAAGAACATTTAAAAAAAAATATTATTATTATTATTATTTATTTTTTAATACAGTAATTTCATATTTTTATTAAATATGATACGTTCGTAGGTCCGGGCGGCCGTAGGTCGATGGAGTCGTAGGTAGGGGGTCACCTGTACATGTGTGTGAATGAGAGGGAGGCCAGTGGAACAGTGAGGCTACAAGGATCAGAGGTTACAAAGGTGCAGGACTTCAAGTACTTGGGGTCCACTTTCCAGGAAAATTGGAAATGTGGTAAAGAGGTGGAAAAAGAGAGTACAGGCAGGATGGAGTGGATGGAGAAAAGTTTCAGGAGTGATTTGTGACAAAAAGGTGTCAGCAAAGGTCAAAGGAAAAGTTTACAAGACAGTGGTGAGACCAGCTATATTGTATGGTCTGGAGACAGTAACCGTGTTTCCATCAAGGTTTCTTGATGCACATTTTGAAGTATCGCATCACAAAAGGTGAATGGAAACGGCACGATTTGAATTAAAGGAGAAATGAAAAGTGTTTTTAAGCTAATACTGTAGTAGTCTAATGAAAAGCATAAAATAAGCTTGTTGAGAAATTTTCACAAGTCAAAAATGTCATCCTAACTCAAATTTAGACTTTGCAAAGTGAAAAAATTCTCATCTGGTGTTTTTGACCCCCCTCCCCCTGCCTGCTCTCCGTCCCCTGAATATGACGTAGGCAGTGCAACGAGTCGTCCCTCATACAGTAATATTAGTGTGTGTATCTAGTTGTGGACAAAAAGGTTTCAGTGTGTAGCAATTATGGATGCAGCAAAAAAAATCTATTTTTTAAAGAATCAAGATTCTTAGTCCTGGCGATTCAGAATCTATTCTAAAAGCCCCAAAATCGATTTTAAAACTTTTTTAAAATTTTATATTGTATTTTTACCGCTCCTGTGCATTCGGCCGCTGTAGAATTTTGGCCGTGTAGGGCCACCGTAGTTAGTTAGCCAGGCAGCTCCCAATGGAGCCTGCTAGCAAGGAGGGAGACAGCATGTTTCAACTTGCTCCTTCATCTTTAAAAATCATTTTAGATCCTACTATGTTCTGGGGAAGACAGAGCTTAACAAGACATTGGTAACTGTTTCAGGACATTTTCAACACCCCCACTTCCACGTTAGCATACGGCGCTAGCATGCTAACGTTAGCATACGGCGCTAGCATGCTAACGTTAGCATGCGGCGGCTAACGCACGGCTATTCGTATTTCCAGGATAGAAATGCCCATTAATGCACTAAATCACCAAACTGTTTTTGACAAACTAAAGTGATATCCTTCAGATTCAAAAAAGTCTTCTGCTTCCATTTTAAATGACAGACAAGAGGACAGTAATGATGGGTTTATAGCTTCAGTGTTATTGTAAGATAGCAAAAAGGTCTTAATTGTGTCATAAAAGTGCGTCCAGAAAATTACTACAGAAATCACTGTACTTCGGCATGTAGCAGGAAAAATGTAAAAAACTATTTCTTTAAGCTACTGACTTGAAAAAAGCATACTAAGTATGTTTATGTGTGTTGTTTACTATATGAAATTCTTGTTATATCGATTTTTTCAGATTTGATTACATTTCTCCTTTAACTTCCTCTAATTCGCAAAAAAGTTGATACGCTCGCTTGAGGTGGTTTTTGGGTTTTTCGAAACAAAGCTGATGCGCATAACGAGAGATGGAAACAGATTTGCCGACTCAGTTCTGACGTAGCAAACATTCACGTCGTGTGACTGATCAGCTGTTTCCGCTGTCTCCCCGGATGTAACATCGCTAAAACTAGTTGGCATGACAGAATAAATACAACTTGCCCGATAGCAACACATTCCTGAAATATTCTCTCCATTTTGCCGAGATGTGTGGTTCGGTTCCTGTTTTCAACCGCTACTTCCTGTTTACTGTAGACATGCGTAACGCTGACGTCTGACGTAATGCCGCTTTGCGTGGCCTGGTGGATTTGCTTCAAGCCAGTTGATGGAAACACTTCTGATTCGCATTAATTTGTATTTACATTTTTGCGAATTTTCAAAAATTCACTCAAAATTCGAATTGAAAATAGATGGAAACACAGTTACTGGCATTACAAAAAGACAGGAGAAAGAACTGGAAGTGGCAGAAATGAAGATGCTGAGGTTCTCCTTAGGAGTGACAAGGATGGATAAGATCAGGAATGAGATCATCAGAGGTACAGCACATGTTGAACAACTGGGAGATAAAGTTAGGGAGGCCAGACTGAGATGGTTTGGACATGTCCAGAGGAGGGACAGTGGGTATATTGGTAGAAGGATGTTAGAAATGCAGCTGCCAGGAAAAAGACAAAGAGGGAGGCCAAAGAGGAGATACATGGATGCAGTTGGAGAGGACATGAAGGTAGTTGGAGTGAGGACAGAGGACGCAGAGGACAGAGTGAGGTGGAGGAGGATGACTCGCTGTGGCGACCCCTGAAAAGGGAAAGGCCGAAAGAAGAAGAAGAAGAAGAAGAAGAAGATTGGGGGCGAGGTCTATAATTTTACGTATCAATAAAATTCAATCTTATGTATGTTTTGTGCGACCTATTGTTATTTTTATTTTTAAAGTAAATCTAAATTAATTGATTAGTGCTTTTTTTTTTGGGACTATGAATATGTCAACTGTGCCTTGATATGTGCTGTTGCTGGAAGAAGTAATCTGTACCCACTTGCTGTTTTATTGTCCAGTTCATTTCACCCACACGAGATGACGTATGAATCAAGGTAGCTTTATGAATGTACCTTAGAGATTAAACCAGGTGTAAACAAAAACAAGAGGGGTGTGTGTCAGACTAAGTCAACATAATGGCTGCACATATCAGAGTGCATTATGGAGGCCCTCTCATATTTTGCATGGTCAGCATTAAGAGTCATAGTGAGTGTGTATGTGTGAACATGTAAGTTTACAAGTACAGATGCATTTTTCTGTTGCTGCATTCCATTGCACACAGAGCGATCGTATCAAGCACTACGTCTCTTTTACATCTGCTTTTTCTGGCATGGCCTGGTTTTTGCTCGTTCTCACACACAGCAACCCTTGGTTTACTTTCAGACAAACACATCGCCAGCTGTCTTATCAGGTCCAACATGGCTGTAGTTTGTATCTTGGGACTTGCTCTACTATTCAGATTTAGTCTTCAAGAGTGAACAAATTATTGATTTCATCAGTACGGTGTATTTTTAAGAACCAAGCTTACTTTAAAGACCTTTATCTGAGAGGGTTGTTTTTAATAGTATCTTCTGCTAAACCTGCTTCATCATAATACTGTAGTAAATAATAGAGGTTTAAAATAAGGATGTAGGTGGGCAGAATGCTAAATAATATTTACTAACTTAGAAATCAAATCAAAAGAAATATACTAACTGGTAGCCTTGTGGTGTTTTTTTATTTTTATTTTTTAGTTAGCCTAGCCCATTTTGGGGCATTCAGAACTGTATACCTTACTTAGATCCATGACTGTGTTATAGTATAGATGTTTTACTGCACCAGTTTTTTAAATAGTTTTTGATATATACTGTATATATACCCTGATGCATGCTCAATAATCCAGGTAGAAAAATCTAAAAAAGCTAAGTCTGGTCCTCTGGACATTCAAAAAAACAAAACAAAACAAAGCAAAAAAAAAACTGTAGAAACGTTTCGTCTTTCGTCCGGACGAAAGACGAAACGTTTCTACAGTTTTTTTTTTTTTTTGCTTTGTTTTGTTTTGTTTTTTGAATGTCCAGAGGACCAGACTTAGCTTTTTTAGATACTGTATACTGTATATACTTTTTTTTTAAATCCAGACTCTTAACTCTGAGCTCCTTTGGCACCCCCGTATAAAGTTGACTTGTCTTCTTTCCAAGCTGTGATTGCTTAGTTTTTTTCTGGTTACCTTACAGAAGCCTCTCAGAAACTTTTTGCACTCAGGGAGGTTTTCTTTCTTCTTCTTTTTTTTTTTTTTTTAACCTGATACAAAACAACAGTTCATACAAAGGAAGTCAAATATTATCTGAGAACTTTAAGTGCTAGGAAAAAAGAAACGTTTGACATGTTTTACTAACTGAATATCAAAGACAATATGCATGCACCAAAACAAAGAAAGGTGCAGTTTGTAGAAAAAAGTCAACAAGACTGTGGCTGTTAGGTAGAGCAGAGCCAGGATTTTAGCTTAAATAGATGCAAAGATGGTTCACTATAAGCTGAACTACCAAATGCTAAAAGAGCAAAGTCTTTAATCAGATCAAATAGAAGGTCTGGTCAGAGGGAAAATAGAAAGACACAATTACAAGACTTAAAATAGAACAACCAAACCACACATTCTCCCACAGTGTGCTCCCAAATTAGACTTTTTTGGAATAACAGTAAATTTTCATCTGCTCTCTTTGTCTAATGCAGTAGTTCCAGTTAAATTTTCTTCATCTTTTGTTAAGTTTGTGTTTCAGATTTAATTGATATTTCTGTGCAATGGCCACTTTCTAAACAGGAGCTCTGGCTGATACACTTTATAAAACTGTCCCATTGTTTATAATGCATTATTTCTGTTTATTAAAGTTTAATCACATGAACATGTTTCCTTATGCTGACAAAGTGCAGGATGTATGAAATTTTTGTTATGAGTATAAACTGGGTGGCTTTGCATGCTTAATAGTCTGAAATCTCATTTTAATAGTTCATTGGTAATGAATAAAAAATTGTGGGAAAAAAGATGTAAATTGTGCTGTTGCTTTGTTAATAGAAAAAAAAAAACATTTATATACACCAGAACCTTTTTGCAATTATTTATTGTGTTGTATATATATATACAGGAAGCCCTCGAGTTACGTCAGGGATTGGGACCTACGTGTGTGACTTAGGTCGATGTTGTCGTACCTCGCGGACCAAAAACACCTGCCTGTCGTAGGTCCGCGTTTCTGACATAGGTCGCGGCTATACCGCTAACGGAGCGCCGCACACATATTTAATGGCATGAGACTGAACAAGCAGACATACTAGGCCATGAACATGCACAGAACTGTACAGTAAATGAATACAGTACTGTACAATAAATAAAAAATATAATGTCTTACTTTGAGCTGGTCAAAGCCTGCCTTCGTCTTTTAGCATCAGCTCGGGTGCGAGCTCCCCCAGCTTCCTTACGCTCCACACGCACACACGTGGTCAAAACTGTTTAAAAGAATGACTGTTAGCTTCTTAACTTCATACATTTGGAGCCAGAAAAAAAAAAAAACTTACTGAAAGCCGTTTCTCCGCGATGTTCCTCCATCCAAAACAACTGCTCGGCGTTAGCTACGGTTAGGCCCCGCCATTAGCAGCACTGGTTAGCATGTCAGTTCATTCAAAAAGGCTGTCGGCTTTGTATCTCCGCGTTAGCTCGGTGTCCCCCGACTGCCAGGCGGACATTTGCGGCGAGCTCCCGGCCGCAGATGGCCCCTCCGCGGCATGTCGGCTCGGTGTCTTCGCCTGTGTTAGCTGCTCTGTTAGCTGCTGTCGTTAGCATGTCGGGCGGCGTTGTTGGAGCGATCACGGGGCGATCGGCGGCTGCTCCTCCGGGCCTGAGACGTCCACAGAGTTGACCGAGTGTTTCCAGCAAATTTATCCGTATGAGGCAACCCTGAACGGACACACGGTCCTCTAAAGCCAGCTGACAGGAGCGTCTAGAGCTCCATTGACTGCAGTAGACAATAGCCTATATGCCACGGACTTCCGTTCCAGCACCTCCGCAGTCATTACACAGTCGGCGCACTTCCGGTTAGCGGGAAAGACACGAACATAAGTGACTAAATACAATTAATAAAACATCAGCATACACACCAATAACAACTCTATACACATATAAAACCATATAAAATCATGGCGACGTTCCCCCTACGGATAGCCGCGATAAATGTTCGCCGAAACCCCCCCGCGGAACAGCTGTTCCCACCGATGGGCGGACACAACGGTACTCATGTGTAGTGCCGGTAGCGCGCGGCCGCTTCCCGTTTCGGCTCGTTGTCATGTCGGAGAATTGAAAAAGGTTGCTGCCTGGCTACAAAACTGCTGTCTCACATTAAATGTAGAAAAGACAGTTGCAATGTACTTTACAAACAGAAATAAATGTTTGGATTATCCTGATATCCATATAAATGGGGAAAAAATAAAAAATGTAAACAACTTTACCTATTTAGGTGTTACCCTTGACTCAAATTTGAATTTTAGAGACCATGTAAAGAAACTGCGCAACTCTTTAAAATTTAGTCTGGTGAACTTCAGGTACATACGAGGATCTCTTACTACTGAGGCATCATATATGTACTTAAACTCTATGATTTTCTCGCGTTTTCTGTATTGCATGACTAGCTGGTCACAGGCTAGTAAAACAGCTCTAAAGCCTCTTGAATCAATGTTCAAAAGTGCAATAAAAATTCATGATAGGAAATCCAGACAATATCACCACTGTCATATTCTTTTCAAATATGATCTTTTAAACTTTGACAATTTAATATTTCATGCAAATATTTGTCTACTTTTTAAAATCATCCATGGTATGGCTGCTCCTCCTCTAAGAAGGTTTGTCATATTGAACTCAGAAAAAACAACTCGAGTCACAAGGGCGACCTCTAGAGGAGAGTGCAGCATCCCTAAATGTAGGACCTCTTTTGCTAAATCCGTCTTTTCTGTTGTTGCCATGAGTCAGTGGAATATTCTGCCTACTGAGATTATAAAATGTACAAGTTTCCCAACGTTTGCACATCTGACAAGGAAATGGCTTTTATCAAAGCAGGTTTGCACCCACCAGTGATGACTGTGTGTGAGTGAAAGTACAGTTTGTAGGTTTGTTTGAAGAAGTGTGATTATGTATATATGATGTGTGTGTGTGTGTGTGTGTGTGAGTGTGTGTGTGTGTGTGTGTATGTGAACAAACTGGTAGTGCGTGTGTGTGTGAGAGAACTGGTGAAATTTTGAAAGTTTTTTATGTATGGTATATTTGAGGGGCGAGGTATGATATGTATGTATATATTGTGTCTGTATTTGTGTTTAATGGTTTTCTCATCCACTTACAAAAATCCGTTACTCTTGTTAAACATCAACCTGTCCGGGGACTACAGGCGGAAATTAGTATTATTACTATAACCTGGCACAATGCATCTTTCCTGTTTTTGTAGGTCAATTTATTGTTGTGCACTGTCCCTGAGAAAACAAATAAATCATCATCAAAAAAATCATCATCATGGTTTGCTACTAGGAGCTAACGCTAGCAACAACGGAGGTGGATGGGAACCGGAAGTGGCGGGTAGGTGCTGCATTTTGCCGGAAGTACGTCACGCCCCCCCGTGGCATATAGGCTATTGTAAAATGGCGACCGGAAACGACCGGAAGTTGCGTAAATACGATCAAATTGTAATAAAAACGTAATATTAATAATTATACTTTATTTATAAAGCCATTTAAAACAACCACAGCTGCAACAAAGTGCTATACACATGAAATTAATAACATTAAAAAATAATAATAATAATATTTTTTTTTTTATCATATTTTTATTAAATATGATAAAATCGTAAGTCTGAGTTGCCGTAGGTCGCGGGTGACGTAGGTCGAGGGTTTGCTGTATATATATATATATA
>JBBPBX010084137.1:0-15372 GCA_038048925.1 Garcialebias charrua
TATTTTGTGCCTGGCTCACTGGGGTACATGGGTCCGGTTCTTCTAGGGTCCAGTTATGACATCAGCACAGTGTGGTCACTGATTGGTCAGGGGGCGTATTCCTAAGTTGGAGGGTGGAGATTCAGTCTTCTCCAGTAGGTGGTGGTATGCACCTGAAAGTTGTTTGCAATCCGCCAAGAAGAAGAAGAAGATTCAGTCTTCCAGGAAATGCAAACTGCCATCCCGCCAAAATCGAGAACAACAACAGGGTATCCGCGGGGTTGTAAAAGGTAGTAAAAGGTAGTAAATGAAATTAAAACAAATTAAGGCCATTAAAAAGTATTAAAAAGTAATAAACGTCATCTGACGAGGTATTTTTTTAAACCTACACAACTACAGTATATTTTTCCCTTTCTGGCGTCTAAAAAAAGGTCTGTGAATTTATTTATCTTTTCTAATTTTATGTTCCAAGTAGGACCTTAGCTAAAACAAAGACGTCATATCGTCAGTCAGTGTGCGCGCGCATCTACAGCTGGCCGAGGCTGATCATGTCTGTAAAAAGAAACAGGAAAGAGGAGCGCGACTTTATCTTCCGACATTTAACAAGACATTTACCTAAACAATTGTTTGTTAGCTCGAAATTATAGCAAAAGGTGTGTCTCAGTCTAACGTTTTCTTAATAAATGTACTTTAATGGTTAAATCGGCTTTATTTAAAAAAAAAAAAAGTGTCGCTGCCTGTGCCTGTGTGCTCCGTGAACGTGCAGCGGTGACAAACAGGAAAAAGGAGCGTGGCTCGTTTCGCCGTCATTTAACAAGAAAAATACCTAAACAATTATTTGTTAGCTCGAAATTATAGCAGAGGTGTGTTTCTGTCTATCATTTTCTTAATAAAGGCACTTTAATGGTCAAATTAGCTGCATTTCGCCGGGGCGGTGCAGCTGGCTGCTGGATTGAAGCAGTGAGCAGAGAGGTGGGGAGTGTATGGCAGGCCGATTGGGTCATTAATAGCTATTGAAGATTCTCAGTCATCCAGGACATGGTGAATTCTAAAAAGTGCAATAAAAAAACAAAGTATAGTATAATAGTATACTGTAATGAATAATGTCCAATTGTTTTTGTCTTAAACTTTTTTTAATTTGTCATTAAAGGCACGTTTTCCTATTACATGATACAACAGCCAACAGCATGCCATACACTATTACTACTATGGGGCCATCAGGAACTGCAGGGTTTTTTTTCTCAGTCAGAATGAATGGAAACTGTCATATTTCAGTCAAATGGTTTATAAATATGGGGGGGGGATCTATAAATATGTCACTTCGTCCTATAAGTTGCAAGGCATGTAAATTATGCAAAAAACTGCAACTTACAGGATGAAAAATACAGTAGTTATTATTTTTCTCCCTCTCTTTTTGAATTATGCATGTGTTCAGTGTTGAATTATTTTAACTAAACTGTTCTGTTTTCAAGTTTACAGTTTTTTGTTTGCCATTAGAGATATGCTGTGTGTGGGAACAATTAAACTTTTTCTCTTGGGTTAGATTTAAATAACAAATAGGTCAGTGCTTTTATTGAGGCAAGAAGCAAATTGATGTACTGTATCCAGTAATTGTTATAAAACTACATTTACTACCAAAGTTTAGGAAGAAAATGACAGTAATCTTATCACTTTACAATTAGTTGCATGGAACTGAAATACAACAGGTTGCCGCTACGGTTACAGCTCGGTGCCGTGATGGTATTAAAAAATATTTTGATGGTATTAAAAAGGTATTAAAAGGTATTAAATTCAACTCTAGAATTTCTGCATATACCCTGAACAAGTTGGAGGAGCATATTTTTGAGAATTAACACAGGCTAATAATTATGTCACAACCGTGGTCAAACGCGGAGGTTCAGGCTTTTCTGTATTTGCTGGCCGATGAAAATATTCAGAGGGAGCTGGATGGAGTGACGTGCAATGAAAAGATTTTTCAAGAGGTGTCTGCGCAGGTGAGTGTTTTCTAACTTTAAGCATATTTCCAGTGAGTCATGCAACTGTTTCTTAGCTTTTTTGGACTGCGAAAAGACCGTTTCAGAGACTGACTTCAGGCAACAGCCGAGAGGCTTTTAGGAAAAAAAAAAAAAAAAAGATGGCGGAACGGCTCGTTTCTCTGAAATTTAACAAGAAAATCACATAAACAATTATTTGTTAGCTCGAAATTATAGCAGAGGTGTGTCTCAGTCTAACGTTTTCTTAATAAATGTACTTTAATGGTCTAATCAGCTTTATTTAAAGTCCAACACCCACCATGTTTTCAAATTACATCGCCATTAATATTAGTTTATTTAAAAATAATACAGGAGCGTTTATTTATATTGTAGAGAAATAACGCTAAATGTGTTATTTCATGATTTATAGCAGATTTTAGCAGAAGCTCCAGGAAAAATCTGCTCCTCTCCATATATGGGCATTCACATGGGCATTCACGTCACTAAAGTGACGCCTTGGAGTTACAGGCGGAGTTATAATAAGCATTCATCAACTTCCATGACCGCTGCTCTGAGCGAGGAAAAGAAAAAGCGAAGCATTTTTAAATATTCCCTAAAGCTGCCTGTTGATTAATCCTGCTGTCGCTCACTCATGTCTATCATATTCTGAGTGAGCATCCACGTAGACAGTACTAGTTTAATTCGCTTGATCGTGACAAATTCATTCATTTCCGCATCGGCTTTTTATTCTCTCCCCACGTGACCAGACAGGTCGGGAGTACAGAAAAGGCAGCCGCGCAACGGAGCTCTGCGCGCGTGCTCCCCCGTGCTCCCCGCAACAAGGCTGGGACGGAGCAGAGCCCTGACCCCGACTTTACCCCGGCTTTACACTACACGCGGCTCCGCCCCGCTCCGGTCCGCAGGTCGCAGCTGAACGAGTCCAATTTCCACTGCCTCCGCTCCGCTCAGGTCCGCCTGGATGCGTCGCTCCGAGACACGTGCGCGGGAATTGCGAGATAGCACGATAAATCAAGTGATAAATAAGTAAGTCAGAACAAAGCAATTCATTCATTCATTCATTCATTCAACCTTTATTTATACAGGCTAGCCTCGTTGAGTCACGGGGACTCATTTACAAGAGGGACCTGTCTCACTCACACCAAACAACCATCCACTCTCACACTCACACCTAGGGTCAATTTAGAGTCACCAATCAGCCTAACAAGCATGTTTTTTGGTCTGTGGGAGGAAACCGGAGTACCCGGAGGAAACCCACGCATGCACGGGGAGAACATGCAAACTCCACCCAGAAAGGCCCCGGACCGGGATTTGAACCGGCAACCTTCTCGCTGAGAGGCAGCAGCTCTACCAGTTGTGCCACCGAAGAAGAACAACTGTAGAGACTGCTGCCTTGATCTTCTCTCGTAAATGAGCTACATGGTTTGAGCAACAGGAAGCAGCTCCGGTGTCCAGCAGAAATAGAAAAATTTCTAATTTTGACGGAGTGCCGTCCGCTCGCCGCAGCTCACCGCCGCCGTGCGGAGCCAGTGTAAATTCTGTCATTGATTATAAAGGGTGCGTATTTGCTGCGGAGGTCGGACCGGAGCGGGGCGGAGCCGGAACGCGTGCAGTGTAAAGTCGGGGTTACACTGCACGCGTTCCGGCTCCGCCCCGCTCCGGTCCGACCTCCGCAGCAAATACGCACCCATTATAATCAATGACAGAATTTACACTGGCTCCACACGGCGGCGGTGAGCTGCGGCGAGCGGACGGCACTCCGTCAAAATTAGAAATTTTTCTATTTCTGCCGGACACCGGAGCTGCTCCGCAGTCAACTTTTGAAGATTACGTCGCACCAACAGGAAAAGGAACGAGCACAACATCCGTATTTACAAAATAAAATCACCACGGGCGGACTAATCCTAGCTTTATACGGATTTATTTGTACAAAAATGCTGTCAAACTATCATTTATGACTATTCTATGACTAAACTATTATATTTATGACTATGACTACGCCTACAAACGCAATACAAGAAATAAATAAATAAAAAAGTATTTTATTCTGAAATGTAAACATCACTTCCTGTTGCTCAAACCATGTAGCTCATTTACGAGAGAAGATCAAGGCAGCAGTCTCTCTACAGTTGTTCTTCTTCCACCGAATGGTTTTGTTCTGACTTATTTATCACTTGATTTATCGCGCTATCTCGCGATTCCCGCGCACGTGTCTCTGAGCGGCGCATCCAGGCGGACCTGAGCGGAGGCAGTGGAAATACATAGTTCCCAGACACGCCCCCAGTATTGTGCAAACCGGTTTTCGCACCACATCTGTAGGCAGAAGAAGGCAAGATGGCGAACTAGCAGAGCAAATTATACGGACCATAGATATCAATAACACGAGCTACCACAGCTTTACCAAGGAACAAGAGCAAACTGGCAGTGGTCGATTTAAATGAGTTTGAGAAAGAAATCATGGCAGACGAATCAGACAACTTGTCACAAAGTAGTTACTCCGATATCATTAATTATTTAATTAATACAAGGAGCGAGCGCAGACCGGCTTCACAACACACTGACTTCACAGCTTTAAATCCAAAAAAGATGTGTAAACTGTCTCAATCAGATCTAACCAGCTAAAAAAAGGTTTAACTAAAATAACACACAGCCAACAGTCCAAGCTCAACACAGACCAGAACCAGCGCTTTGAGTCTTACCGTGTTGGAAGTTAGCATGTTGTTAGCATCTGGAGCGTGGCTCGCCGGAGCTCAGGTCGGACGGCGTGCATCCGCTGAGGCGGCCGCGGAGGCACGTCCACGTCCCATGGGACCGACGCGTCGCCCGCACGACTTGGCTCCCGTCCCCTTCTCCAACTGGGACGGTCTGGTGGACCGTGAGGAGCAGAGGAGGCCATTGTCGCGTTAGCGAGATGCTAAGCTAACAGCATGCAAGACGGTTTGCTAAATAATGAAAAAAAAAAACCAGCTCTAACACACAGACAGTTGTACTCTAACATTGTTCTGACATAGTTTCACAAAATGATTAATGTAGAATATTTTGTTTACCGGCCAAAAGTACGACGTCTTCCAGAGCAGATCCAAGCCAGACTCAGAGCAGGAGGAGCTGTTGTCCAGTTTCTCCGATGAGATAAATCCTTCACGTTTTCTTTTTTTTTTGATTAACTGAAACCTGCGCGTTGCCCAAACGTCTACCCGACTGGAACACCCACTGACACAACACGAAGTAACCATTGCAATTAATTAGAAATTAACAAAAAAAACAACGTGAAAAATGGACATCTATCAGAATGCGCTCCAAATGCAGCATAGCCTACATGTGGGAGGGTCATAAAGGACAACCCACAGATGTGACGTCACATGGGAACTATGTATAGGACTCGTTCAGCTGCGACCTGCGGACTGGAGCGGGGCGGAGCCACGTGTAGTGTAAAGCCGGGGTGAGTCTGCACGCATTCAGAACTTCAAAGGTGACCAGCGGAACGAGGAGCCAGAGACGCGCGGCTCGCTCCTCTGGGCAGAATGAGAGCAGCAACGGTCTGCAGCGGTGTTATAAAATAAATAATAAATAAAATCAGAGCGCTGGTCAATATGTACACACAAATGCACCAGGAAATATGCAGTTTTAACTCCCACTCTCTCTCATAAACCTCCATGGAAACTCACTCCTACCTTCTGCCTTCTGGGTGGAGATGTAACAAAAGTCACATGACACTTCGGGACTCTTCGGCCAGGTTTCCGGATTCATTCGGGAGTGGGTTTTTTGTTTTTTGTTTTTTTAACCCTCGCCTGGCCCAAATGCAAAAATGAAAATAGACATCATATTAAATTACAGTAATTGTCCTATATGGTGAATTGTTACTGTCATGGTGGGTGTTGTCCTTTAAACTAGTTTCGCGCTTGGTGCTCCGTGAACAGAGGACAGAACCAGGAAGTAGGAGCGCAGCTCTTTCTCTGAAATTTATTAAAGGGGACCACATATAGGTCTTTAAAATTTTTATGTTATGTCTGTGTGCTATCTTGACAATATTAATTCATTTTAATACACAAAATAATTCTTAGATAATCAATTACAGTATACCCTTTTTAATTCTGCCATTTTTTTTTTTCAAATATATTTTTTATTCAAGAAAACACACAATTATAAACAGTTATACAGAGTAACATGAGTTAAAGTTTTCTTTTCTTTTTCCTTTTTTTTGCCCCCATACACAACCCAACCCCACCCACCCCATTTACATGCAAAATTCTGCCATTTTTAACTTTCGTTTTGAACGACCGGTTTCTGATACTGCGTTCTGAAGTCCACGCCCTTCAACGATCTGTTTACGCCCTCTGTAACAGCCAGTATCTGTAATGTGTTGTTGTTTTAAAATTAGCTCTTTTTTATTACTCATTTGACTTACTGTTAGTGCTAGCTTAAGATAACTTACCGAAACCCGTCTGAGCGCGCCGCAATTTGCTGCTCCTTTTAGCATTAGACCACCCGAATCCGATGCTAATGTTAGCTTGTTCCTCTTCCGGTGTTCGCTAGCTCCGCTCGTTGCACGCGGCGATTTTGGGAGTTATCGCTGTTCCAGTTAAAACACACACAAAGTTCACCAAGTGTCTCCCTTAAATTAATCCCTAAGGAGAAGGTCCTCGCTGCTGCGAGGCTGCTGCGAGGCTGCAGCGAGGCTGTAATAATAATAATAATAATTAATTCAATTTATAACGCACTTTTCATTACTGAAAATCTCAAAGTGCTACACATATATTGAATGCTACACACATTCATAAACCGGTGGCGGCAGACTACCATGCAAGGTGCTTTCCAGTCCTACCGGGAGCAACTCAGGGGTTAAGTGTCTTGCCCAAGGACACAACGACACATGGTGCGGGTCCCGGGAGTCGAACCGCCAACTTTCCGATCGGGAGACGACTGCCATTACCACTACACCACGGCCGCCCTGCAACTGTACAGTTGAAGCTCCGCTCCATCCGCCAGAGGAGGGGTCCCGTTGCCGCCGGTCCCTACGCCGGCGGTATGCTCGTTTTATTTCTGCCGGCTACGCGTTGGGAGCGATCGCAAATACACAAAAAATTGAACTAAAACATAAAAATAACAATTATACTTTATTTATAAAGCCATTTAAAAAAAACACAGCTGCAACAAAGTGCTGTACACATGAAATTAAGAACATATAAACAAAAGATGAGATGAAATCATGAAAAACAACAGTCATGTGTTTAATACAGAAGTGGGTTGAGCCTAACCAGGGGTTTCTAAGATTCATAACTGGCTGTGATTATCGTACCCACCACTGCACCCTGTATTCACTGGTTAATTGGACATCATTAACCTCACGCAGACTCTTCCACTGGTACATTTTCATCTTCAAATCACTTCTTGGTCTGCTGCCCTCATACATCTCCTCCTACATGTCTTTGCGTGAGTGCAGCTACAGCGTGCGCTCTCAGGACATGATCACCTGCAGTGTTCCCTCAGTGAGGACTGAACTTGGAAAAAGGGCCTTCTCCTACTCTGCTCCTGCTTCCTGGAATATCTTACAAAAAGATCTGAAGCTCTCGGCCCTGACCTCTGGATGGTTTTCAGAATCTGTTGGAATCCTGGCAAAAACCAATGCAGATATGTTCCTGTCTTTGATTTTTTTTGTTTTTTTTGTACATCTACCTTATAATGTTTTTGCTACTTTTTGCTACTTTTTCTTTTCTTTTGTTTATTGAAATGTATTTGTATCATTGATGTTCATCATTCTTTAGTTTGTAGCAGGTCGCTTTCGTAAATGAGCCTCGAAGCTCAATAAGATTTACCTGACTAAATAAAGGTTGAATGAATGAATTTGAGATAAAATTCGTTTTTTTATTCGTGTTTTAAGAGACGCAACCGTGTCGTGTTAGCTTCGATTTATTTTTGTGTATATTGTAAAAAATAGCTCATAAACCACTCGGTGGATATTTTTTCAGCTTACAGAGTGTAATTACAAACTGTTGACCTGTATGAGACATTTGAGATAAAATTCAATTTTTTTATTTGTTGTTTTAGAGACGGACTTGTCTAGTGTTAGCTTCCGTTTTATTTCCGTGTTTCAAGGACAGCAGGGATACACGCAGTCTGTGGCAGGGAATACAGACCATCACAAACTACAAACCACCCCCCCAGACCTGTGACAGCTCAGCCTCTGCGCTGAATGAACTGAATGAGTTCTTTGCTCGGTTCGAGGCAAGTAACAGCACACCAGCACATAAACTCCCCCCCTCTCCTGATGGCCAGGTGCTGACGCTGTCCTCAGACAGCGTAAGGCGATCATTCATCAAGATTAACGCCCGGAAGGCCTCTGGTCCTGACAACATACCTGGTCGTGTGCTGAAGGACTGTGCAGGGGAACTCGCAGCGGTCTTCACGGACATCTTTAACATCTCACTGAGCCAGGCCATCGTCCCCACCTGTTTCAAAGCCACCACCATCATCCCTGTCCCAAAGAAGGCAACGCCCGCATGCCTCAATGACTATCGCCCAGTAGCACTCACCCCCATCCTGATGAAGTGCTTTGAACGGCTAGTCATGAAAAGCATCACATCTGTCCTCCCTGACTCCCTGGATCCCTTCCAATTTGCATACCGACCTAATCGCTCAACCGACGATGCCATCTCCTCTGCCCTTCACACAGCTCTCACACATCTGGACACGAAGGACTCCTATGTTAGAATGTTGTTCATCGACTTCAGCTCGGCATTCAACACCATCATCCCCCAACAGCTCATCCTTAAACTGGACAGTCTGGGGCTGAACACCTCAATGTGTAACTGGCTGCTAGACTTCCTGACCGGGAGACCACAGACAGTACGAGTCGGGAGTAACACATCTAGCACCATCACATTGAACACAGGGGCCCCACAAGGATGTGTGCTGAGCCCCCTTCTATTCACCCTGCTAACACACGACTGCACACCATCATACAGCTCCAACCACTTCATCAAGTTTGCGGACGACACAACAGTGGTGGGTCTCATCAGCAACAACGATGAGACGGACTACAGGAACGAGGTGAGCCGCCTGGCCTTGTGGTGCGGACACAACAATCTCACTCTCAACGTGGAGAAGACAAAGGAGATTGTTGTGGACTTCAGGAAGAGGGATGCCCAGCATGCCCCTCTGACCATCAACAGCACCGCAGTGGAGAGAGTAGACAGCACCAAGTTCCTGGGAGTGCACGTCTCAAGGACCTGTCCTGGAGCAGGAACACTGCAGCACTGGCAAAGAAGGCTCACCAGCGTCTCTACTTTCTCCGCAAGCTGAAAAGGGCTGGAGCTTCAACCCCCATCATGAGCACCTTCTACAGAGGTGCCATAGAAAGTGTCCTGACCAGCTGCATCACTGTGTGGTTTGGTGCATGTACTGCATCCTGCCGCAAGAGCCTCCAGCGCATTGTGAGAGCAGCTGAGAAGATAGTCGGCACCTCCTTCCCCTCACTGCAGGACTTACACAGCAAACGCCTCACTCGGAAAGCCCACTGCATGGCAGGTGATCCCACACACCCACTACACAGCTGCTTCAGACTGCTGCCATCAGGAAGGAGACTGAGGAGTCTCCAGGCTCGAACCAGCAGACTGAGAGACAGCTCTGTTCATCAGGCAGTCAGGATGCTAAACACTCTGCCTGCTCTGCCCCCCCTCCCATTTGAACTGCCTTAACACTAAAACTTTCTCACACATTACCACAAAACACAAAGATTTTAACACTGGACTCTGTGTCATCAAACGGGTTATTCACTAAACTCTCGGTCATGTGCTCATACAGTTTGCACTACTTCTCATACTTGCACTAATGTTTGTATTACATCACTGCCTATAATCATAATACTGTTTACATTCTCTGTTTACATTTATTAATACTGTTTACTTTTTTTACTACTGCTTACATGTAATTACTACTGTTTACATTTACACTACTCTAATATCTACACCACTGCTGATACATATACAGTGTGCTCTGAACGGTCTTACTTAGGGATGCCCAATGTGCCTTACTGCATATGCCACTTTTTGCCTCTATAACAACATCAACTACTACCTCATACATATACTGTGTACATTAACTCATACGCTGCTTTGCCACTTTGCAAATGTCAATGCTAGAAACCTTTAGTTTATTTTAGTTATACTTTTTATACTCTTTTTTTATACTAGTATGCAAAAACTCAGGACAGTATTATGTTCATTAAATGTTTAATGTTTTAGTTTTAGAGTTGGTGTAAATTTTCATACTCTTATACCACTATGCAAAAAACTCAGGACAGTGTTAGTTTTACTATTTTATGCTTATGTCTATTATTATATGTTTCAGTGTTTCAATGTTTAGATGTTTACTGTTGCACCGAGGGACTGAGAGAAACGCAATTTCGGTCCTGTGTATGTCCTGTACAGTACATATTGCAGATCTGACAATAAAGTTGACTTTGACTTTGACTATATTTTAGCAAATAGCTAATAAACCACTTGGCGGAGTGGTTAACACTAGAAGTCCCAGAGAAGGGTCATTCAACATTTCTACCGTTGGAACCCAGAGATGGGTCGAGTGACCCGAAGGATTTTAGCTAACATCCTATAATGAGCTGTTAACAGGCGCTTTTGTTTTGTAAATAAGGCCATTACTGGCGCACCACAGGAGGGGGCACGCTTAACACTAATTTGACTAAGGCTACGCTTTTTTGCGCAAGTGAACTTGGCTTCTAAATCCCCCGGTCCCTTTCAGTGGGCTACATGTGTTGGTCCGTCACTTGACCTCAGGTCATGTGACCTATGTCGGTCCGTCAGTTTACCTCAGGTCATGTGACCTGTGTCGGTCCGTCAGTTGACTTCATGTCGTGTGACCTGTGTCGTTTTGTCAGTTGACCTCAGGTCATGTGACCTGTGTCATTGTGTCAGTTGACCTCAGGTCATGTGACCTGTGTTGGTACGTCAGTTGACCTCATGCCGTGTGACCTGTGTCGGTCCATCAGTTGACTTCATGTCATGTGACCTGTGTCGTTGTGTCAGTTGACCTCAGGTCATGTGACCTGTGTTGGTACGTCAGTTGACCTCATGCCGTGTGACCTGTGTCGGTCCGTCAGTTGACCTCAGGTCATGTGACCTATGTCAGTCCATCAGTTGACCTCAGGTCATGTGACCTGTGTCGGTCCGTCAGTTGACTTCATGTCGTGTGACCTGTGTCGTTTTGTCAGTTGACCTCAGGTCATGTGACCTGTGTTGGTCCGTCACTTGACCTCAGGTCATGTGACCTGTGTCGGTCCCTCAGTTGACCTCATGTCATGTGACCTGTGTTGGTCCGTCAGTTGACTTCATGTTGTGTGACCTGTGTTGGTCCGTCACTTGACCTCAGGTCATGTGACCTGTGTTGGTCCGTCACTTGACCTCAGGTCATGTGACCTGTGTTGGTCCGTCAGTTCACCTCAGGTCATGTGACCTGTGTCAGTCCGTCACTTGACCTCAGGTCATGTGACCTGTGTCGGTCAGTCAGTTGACCTCAGGTCATGTGACCTGTGTCGGTCCGTCAGTTGACCTCAGGTCATGTGACCTGTGTCGGTACGTCAGTTGACCTCATGCCGTGTGACCTATGTCGGTCCGTCAGTTGACCTCATGTCGAGTGACCAGTGTCGGTCCATCAGTTGACTTCATGTCGTGTGACCTATGTCGGTCCATCAGTTGACCTCAGGTCATGTGACCTATGTCGGTCCGTCACTTGACCTCAGGTCATGTGACCTGTGTCGGTCAGTCAGTTGACCTCAGGTCATGTGACCTGTGTCGGTCTGTCAGTTGACCTCAGGTCATGTGACCTGTGTCGGTATGTCAGTAGACCTCATGCCGTGTGACCTGTGTCGGTCCGTCAGTTGACCTCATGTCGAGTGACCAGTGTCGGTCCATCAGTTGACTTCATGTCGTGTGACCTATGTCGGTCCATCAGTTGACCTTAGGTCATGTGACCTGTGTCGGTCCGTCAGTTGACCTCAGGTCATGTGACCTGTGTCGGTCCGTCAGTTGACCTCATGTCGTGTGACCTGTGTCGGTCCGTCAGTTGACCTCAGGTCATGTGACCTGTGTCGGTCCGTCAGTTGACTTCATGTCATGTGACCTGTGTCGTTGTGTCAGTTGACCTCAGGCCATGTGACCTGTGTCGGTCCGTCAGTTGAACTCATGTCGAGTGACCAGTGTCGTTCCATCAGTTGACTTCATGTTGTGTGACCTATGTCGGTCCGTCAGTTGACCTCAGGTCAAGTGACCCGTGTTGGTCCGTCAGTTGACCTCATGTCGTGTGACCAGTGTCGGTCCGTCAGTTGACTTCATGTCATGTGACTTGTGTCGTTTTGTCAGTTGACCTCAGGTCATGTGACCTGTGTTGGTCCGTCACTTGACCTCAGGTCATGTGACCTGTGTCGGTCCGTCACTTGATCTCATGTCATGTGACCTGTGTCGGTCTGTCAGTTGACTTCATGTCGTGTGACCTGTGTTGGTCTGTCACTTGACCTCAGGTCATGTGACCTGTGTTGGTCCGTCACTTGACCTCAGGTCATGTGACCTTTGTCGGTCCGTCAGTTGACCTCATGTCATGTGACCTGTGTCGGTCCGTCAGTTGACCTCATGTCGTGTGACCTATGTCGGTCCGTCAGTTGACTTCATGTCATGTGACCTGTGTCTGTCCGTCAGGTGACGGACAACAATAGGTCAAGCATGTTTTAGAACACAGCAATGGGCCACCTGCATGTGCCGGCACGCACCGTATATACATGTGCCAAGGACAAGGAGAGAGACAGTACTTGTAAGCAAAATAATTTATTTGACAGAACATCAAAGTTACAGGATAGTCAGCACAGCAGAATAAGACAATTTTATGCATAAAATTGTTCTGGAGCAGACAAAGCTTTCCGTTCAGTGGATGTCCCAAAATGTTCAACTGTGAGATAACTTCAGGGTCTGTTATGTGTGAATTCAGGTCAGGGCCTCTCTTCTGACTAAGGGGGGAAGTGCAAGCAGAGTCTTACTTACCTGGTGGAAACATTGGAATGCAGTTTGTGCAGTCTGGTGTGGTGGGGGTGTCTGAGTTGTGTGCACGCATATTTATAACAAAAGGCAGTTAATGGCCCACTAATGTGGACCCACTAATGGTTGGTTTGGACTAAGGGTCTTTTGACCCTGTAGTGGACCTACCCAGGGTCAAACTAAGATGACCTTTACTGACCTCTCAGTAAAGCAAGACATTTACTACAAATTAGTCACATAGTCACCAAAAGAGACTATTTCTATCTTTGATTTTAGGCTGATGAGATCAAAAGAATAACTTTTGTCATTTTCATGATGTGTGCTTTTAAGCTATGTTATTCTGTAAGAGTTTAAACTGTGTTCACTGCTGTGTTAAAGTTGAAATCTCGGGTCACATAGACCAGACGGTTTTGTTTAGAGAGTCAGAAGACAGGTTAATCCGTTGTTTTTCATGAACAAGGCTCCAGCTTCTCTGTCTTTTCCTAAACAAATCTCCCTCTGCTCTGGCTGTAACCTTGGGTCGCGATAACACAAGCTCACTCCTCTCTAAGTCTCTTTTTAAGTTCTAACTTTTGCTGAACGCTTCAGAGTTTGGAAGGAACGAGAAGGTTCCAGAGTTGCTGGGAGCTTCAAAAGAGATGTGAACCTTCCCAAAGAGCTGAATGACCACCAGTCACGCGCTAAGGACTCGTCATCCAGCTGGGACTGATAACATGTTGTTATGGGTCCACTTCGAACGAGCGTAAGCTCAAAAACTTTGTTTATTCCCTCCTGGAATAAGTTTATCTTGAAGTCAGAGGCCAGGAGCTGACATATTCTCTGATGACCAAGCGAAACCAGGAGACGTTGAAACGTAAACTAGAACCAGTTTTGGACGTGCTGGGACTAAAGGACTCTGTGCATCTGAAGGCTGGTGTCATTTCTTTATCAGACTCGTCGTCGAAAGGTAAAGAGCTGTTTACAAAACGTACCTGGATTTTAGCAGAAGTCGGATGAGAAGTGTCACTCTGGTATCATGCTCACGATAATTTCTTCTTAAATCTTTCCTCCTACTCTTTTCCCTCTCAATCTAAGCTGGAAACTAATTAAGTTTAAAGAGCCCTCAGACTAAATATGTTTAACATCTAGTATTGAAGTCTGTTGTGTTAAATTCAAGTGTGCTGACGTATTTAAATTGAAAGAAAGTGAAATCATGTCAATCAAGTGTAATGGTGTTAATTTAGTTGATTCATTTTAAATAAATGATAGTGTCTCTTTGACATATCAAGCTAAGTTAACGTGTCCATTGTCACTCTATAGCTCTGTTTATTTATCCATCATAGAGATCACAGATATATTGGGTAAACTGAAAAAGAAAAGAATCCGTGAAATTACTATTCAATCTGAATAAGTAAGTTAATTAAGGATAAAGAGGTCAGCTTAATACTGACCCCTGTTAAAATCCTTTAGTTACATCTGGGTGGCACTATATGTGTTCTTGTAATTTAAAACGTCAGCACACTTAAATTCAACACAACAGACATAAATACTAGATGTTAAACATATTTAGTCTGTGGCTCTTTAACTTAAAATAGTTTCCAGCTTAGATTGAGAGGGGAAAGAATAGGAGGAAAGATTTAAGAAGAATTGGGAGGTTAAGAGAGGAAGTTTATCTTGCATTTATGAAACCAGATGACACTCTTCCGTACGCGTCCAGCTAAGATATCATCACACCTCCAGCAAGCAAACAGCTGCTCCTTTACCTTAAGACGTCCGCCTTGGTTCTGGTAAAGAGCTGTGGTCAACTTTAGACTGACGAGTCGTCGGTCCCGCAAGTCCAAGCTGGACTCCACGCGTGTTTACCTTGTCGGTGTCGGTGATACTCGCTTTCGTCGGCAGAAGTCGTGACAGTCGTGGCTTCTTGGCTCAAGATAATTTATTCCAGGAAGGAATAACAAAGTTTTTGAGCTTACGCTCGTTCGAAGTGGACCCATAACAACATGTTATCAGTCCCAGCTGGATGACGAGTCCTTAGCGCGTGACTGGTGGTCATTCAGCTCTTTGGGAAAAGTTCACATCTCTTTGAAGTTCCCAGCAAACTCTGGAACCTTCTCGTTCCTTCCAAACTCTGAAGCGTTCAGCAAAAGTTAGAACTTAAAAGCAGGATCAAAGAGAGGAGTGAGCTTGTGTTATCGCGACCCAAGGTTACAGCCAGAGCAGAGGGAGATTTGTTTAGGAAAAGACAGAGAAGCTGGAGCCTTTTCATGAAAAACAACGGATTACTGTCTTCTGACTTTCCAAACAAAACTGTCCGGTCTCTGTGACCCGAGACTTCACCTTTAACACAGCAGTGAACACAGTAATACTCTTACAGAATAACACAGCTT
>JBBPBX010084138.1:0-15371 GCA_038048925.1 Garcialebias charrua
TTTTCGGCCATTTTTTTCCCATTGAAAATGAATGGAGCTAAAATGAAATGGTCTTTTGGGGGCTTTATCATACCCTAAAACTCACCAAATTTGGCAGACTCATCACTCAGACATGCAGGAGTAACAAATGATCAAAACCTCGCATTTTCATATATGCTGAAGGGGCGTGGCCTGGCCTCAAAGTTAGGCATCTCGCCATGAAAAACGAAACACTAATAGCACCTACACGAAAACCGTCTAATACATCAAACCTTCAGTGATTGACCCACAACCACTCCCCTGCAATACTGAATGGTCAAATCATGACATTAATTAAGCCACGCCCCCTCACAACAGGAAGTGTACAGTTATACATTGAACGTCCCGATCGGACACCTGTTACCTAATCAGCGGGACGGTCTGTCCAGTGACCGAAGACATGTTGCTGTAACAAGCTTTCCAACACTGACCGTTTTGGGTGGAGCATGTGGGCGTGGCGATGTGGCGAATCAGACGTAACGCCATCACAAACGAAACACTAATAGCACCTACACGAAAACTGTCTAATACATCAAACCTTCAATGATTGACCCACATCCGGTCCCCTGCAATACTGAATGGTCAAATCATGACATTAATTAAGCCACGCCCCCTCACAACAGGAAGTGTACAGTTGTACATTGAAGGTCCGGATTGGACACCTGTTACATAATCAGCGTGATGGTCTGTCCAGTGACCAAAGACATGTTGCTGTAACAAGCTTTCCAACACTGACCGTTTTGGGTGGAGCATGTGGGCGTGGCAATGTGGCGAATCAGACGTAACGCCGTCACAATACGTTTGGCCTTTTGGGAGCTTTATCATATCCCAAAACTCACCAAATTTGGCAGACTCGTCAGGACTGGTGAAAAATTACATATTTTGGGGGCGTGGCCAAAATTGCAACAGAAAGGGCTCAAGAGCGCCACCTAGAATATTTCAAATTACCCTCCGCATTGGCCTTAGTTTCACGTAGGATCATGAAATTTGGTACACCTCCCCGATTCACCAAGGCGCACAGAAAACCCTCTGGCACCAACGTTGTACGATGAAAGGAAAGGCGACCTTTTCGGCCATTTTTTTCCCATTGAAAATGAATGGAGCTAAAATCAAATGGCATTTTGGGGGCTTTGTCATATCCCAAAATTCACCAAAATTGGTGGACTCATCAGGACTGGTGAACGATTACATATTTTGGGGGCGTGGCCAAAATTGCAACAGAAACGACTCAAGAGCGCCACCTACAAAATTTCAAACTACCCTCCGCATTAGCTTTAGTTTCACGTAGGATCATGAAATTTGGTACACTTGTCCAATTCACCAAGACGCACAGAAAACCCTCTGGCGTCAACGTTGTACGATAAATGGGAAGGCGGCCATTTTGGAATGTGGACCAAATTGGGTGCACGCGTTGGGTGCCGAACGGGTACGGGAAAGGCACGAGAGTGTTTCGGGGTGGACCGGCTGGACTTCCCGCGGTCGCCACGAGAAGGGCGGAGCGGCGCTAAGGCATTCACACGTGCATTTTCGCAGGAAATGCGGTTTTTCTAGTTGTGTGAATGCCAACAAGGCATTCACACTATAGAGATTGTGTTTATATTTGTGTGAATGCCAACAAGGCATTCACACTATAGAGATTGTGTTTATATTTGTGTGAATGCCAACAAGGCATTCACACTATAGAGATTGTGTTTATATTTGTGTGAATGCCAACAAGGCATTCACACTATAGAGATTGTGTTTATATTTATTATTATTCTTTATAGATGTTACTATCTTCCATCCGTACGTTTTTTGGCGTCCTACTCCTCCTAGAGTATTTGTGCCATTTCAACGATTCATATATCAAAATGTTCAGCTCGCTCAGGACAATCCAGCTATGACTTTTGGTAATGTTGCAAGTTGCGCTTTTTGAGATATTTAGCCTTTTCGGCCATTTTTTTCCCATTGAAAATGAATGGAGCTAAAATGAAATGGCCGTTTGGGGGCTTTATCATATCCTAAATCTCACCAAATTTGGCAGACTCATCACTCAGACATGGGGGAGTAAAAAATGATCAAAATCTCACGTTTTCATATATGGTGAAGGGGCGTGGCCTGGCCTCAAAGTTAGGTATCTCGCCATGAAAAACGAAACACTAATAGCACCTACACGAAAACCGTCTAATACATCAAACCTTCAGTGATTGACCCACAACCGGTCCCCTACAATACTGAATGGTCAAATCATGACATTAATTAAGCCACGCCCCCTCACAACAGGAAGTGTACAGTTATACATTGAACGTCCCGATCGGACACCTGTTACCTAATCAGCGGGACGGTCTGTCCAGTGACCGAAGACATGTTGCTGTAACAAGTTTTCCAACACTGACCGTTTTGGGTGGAGCATGTGGGCGTGGCGATGTGGCGAATCAGCCGTCACGCCGTCACAAACGAAACACTAATAGCACCTACACGAAAACAGTCTAATACATCAAACCTTCAGGGATTGACCCACATCCGGTCCCCTGCAATACTGAATGGTCAAATCATGACAATAATTAAGCCACGCCCCCTCACAACAGGAAGTGTACAGTTGTACATTGAACATCCCGATCGGACACCTGTTACCTAATCAGCGTGACGGTCTGTCCAGTGACCGAAGACATGTTGCTGTAACAAGCTTTCCACGACTGGTTGTTTTGGGTGGAGCATGTGGGCGTGGCGATGTGGCGAATCAGACGCAACGCCGTCACAATACGTTTGGCCTTTTGGGGGCTTTGTCATATCCCAAAACTCACAAAAATTGGCAGACTCATCAGGACTGGTGAACGATTACATATTTTGGGGGCGTGGCCAAAATTGCAACAGAAAGGGCTCAAGAGCGCCACCTAGAAAATTTCAAACTACCCTCCACATTGGCCTTAGTTTCACGTAGGATCATGAAATTTGGTACACTTGTCCAATTCACCAAGACGCACAGAAAACCCTCTGGCGTCAACGTTGTACGATAAATGGGAAGGCGGCCATTTTGGAATGTGGACCAAATTGGGTGCACGCATTGGGTGCCGAACGGGTACGGGAAAGGCACGAGAGCGTTTCAGGGTGGACCAGCTCGACTTCCCGCGGTCGCCGCGAGAAGGGCGGAGCGGCGCTAAGGCATTCACACGTGCATTTTCGCAGGAAATGCGGTTTTTCTAGTTATTATTATTATTCTTATATGTTACTATCTTCCGTCCGTACGTTTTTTGGCGTCCTACTCCTCCTAGAGTTTTCGTGCCATTTCAACAATTCATATATCAAAATGTTCAGCTCGTTCAGGACAATCCAGCTATGAATTTTGGTAATGTTGCAACTTTCGCTTTTTGAAATATTAAGCCTTTTCGGCCATTTTTTTCCCATTGAAAATGAATGGAGCTAAAATGAAATGGCCTTTTGGAGGATTTATCATATCCTAAATCTCACCAAATTTGGCAGACTCATCACTCAGACATGGGGGAGTAAAAAATGATCAAAACCTCACGTTTTCATATATGCTGAAGGGGCGTGGCCTGGCCTCAAAGTTAGCTATCTCGCCATGAAAAACGAAACACTAATAGCACCTACACGAAAACCGTCTAATACATCAAACCTTCAGTGATTGACCCACAACCAGTCCCCTGCAATACTGAATGGTCAAATCATGACATTAATTAAGCCACGCCCCCTCACAACAGGAAGTGTACAGTTGTACATTGAACGTCCCGATCGGACACATGTTACCTAATCAGCGTGACGGTCTGTCCAGTGACCGAAGACATGTTGCTGTAACAAGCTTTCCAACACTGACCGTTTTGGGTGGAGCATGTGGGCGTGGCGATGTGGCGAATCGGACGTAACGCCGTCACAAACGAAACACTAATAGCACCTACACGAAAACTGTCTAATACATCAAACCTTCAGTGATTGACCCACATCCGGTCCCCTGCAATACTGAATGGTCAAATCATGACAATAATTAAGCCACGCCCCCTAACAACAGGAAGTGTACAGTTGTACATTGAACGTCCCGATCGGACACCTGTTACCTAATCAGCGTGACGGCCTGTCCAGTGACCAAAGACATGTTGTTGTAACAAGCTTTCCAACACTGACCGTTTTGGGTGGAGCATGTGGGCGTGGCGATGTGGCGAATCAGACGTAACGCCGTCACAATACGTTTGGCTTTTTGGGGGCTTTATCATATCCCAAAACTCACAAAATTTGGCAGACTCATCAGGACTGGTGAAAGATTACATATTTTAGGGGCGTGGCTAAAATTGCAAAAGAAACGGCTCAAGAGCGCCACCTAGAATATTTCAAACTACCCTCCGCATTGGCCTTAGTTTCACTTAGGATCATGAAATTTGGTACACTTGTCCAATTCACCAAGACGCACAGAAAACCCTCTGGCATCAACGTTGTACGATAAATGGGAAGGCGGCCATTTTGGAAAGTGGACCAAATTGGGTGCATGCGTTGGGTGCCGAACGGGTACGGAAAAGGCACGAGAGTGTTTCAGGTTGGACTAGCTGGACTTCCCGCGATCGCCGCGAGAAGGGCGGAGCGGCGCTAAGGCATTCACACGTGCATTTTCGCAGGAAATGCGACTTTTCTAGTTATTATTATTTAGTTACTATCTTCCGTCCGTACGTTTTTTGGCACGCTACTCCTCCTAGAGTATTTGTGCCATTTCAACGATTCATATATCAAAATGTTCAGCTCGTTCAGGACAATCCAGCTATGACTTTTGGTAATGCTGCAAGTTGCGCTTTTTGAAATATTAAGCCTTTTCGGCCATTTTTTTCCCATTGAAAATGAATGGAGCTAAAATGAAATGGCCTTTTGGGGGATTTATCATATCCTAAATCTCACCAAATTTGGCAGACTCATCACTCAGACATGGGGGAGTAAAAAATTATCAAAACCTCGCGTTTTCATATATGCTGAAGGGGCGTGGCCTGGCCTCAAAGTTAGGCATCTCGCCATGAAAAACGAAACACTAATAGCACCTACACGAAAACTGTCTAATACATCAAACCTTCAGTGATTGACCCACAACCACTCCCCTGCAATACTGAATGGTCAAATCATGACATTAATTAAGCCACGCCCCCTCACAACAGGAAGTGTACAGTTGTACATTGAACGTCCCGATCGGACACCTGTTACCTAATCAGCGTGACGGTCTGTCCAGTGACCGAAGACATGTTGCTGTAACAAGCTTTCCAACACTGACCGTTTTGGGTGGAGCATGTGGGCGTGGCGATGTGGCGAATCAGACGTAACGCCGTCACAATACGTTTGGCCTTTTGGGAGCTTTATCATATCCCAAAACTCACCAAATTTGGCAGACTCGTCAGGACTGGTGAAAAATTACATATTTTGGGGGCGTGGCCAAAATTGCAACAGAAACGGCTCAAGAGCGCCACCTAGAATATTTCAAACTACCCTCCGCATTGGCCTTAGTTTCACGTAGGATCATGAAATTTGGTACACCTCCCCGATTCACCAAGGCGCACAGAAAACCCTCTGGCACCAACGTTGTACGATGAAAGGAAAGGCGACATTTTCGGCCATTTTTATCCCATTGAAAATGAATGGAGCTAAAATGAAATAGCATTTTGGGGGCTTTTTCATATCCCAAAACTCACCAAAATTGGCAGACTCATCAGGACTGGTGAACAATTACATATTTTGGGGGCGTGACCAAAATTTCAAAAGAAACGGCTCAAGAGCGCCACCTAGAAAATTTCAAACTACCCTCCGCATTGGCCTTAGTTTCACGTAGGATCATGAAATTTGGTACACTTGTCCAATTCACCAAGACGCACAGAAAACCCTCTGGCATCAACGTTGTACGATAAATGGGAAGGCGGCCATTTTGGAATGTGGACCAAATTGAGTGCACGCACTGGGTGCCGAACGGGTACGGGAAAGGCACGAGAGCGTTTCGGGGTGGACCAGCTCGACTTCCCGCGGTCGCCGCGAGAAGGGCGGAGCGGCGCTAAGGCATTCACACGTGCATTTTCGTAGGAAATGCGGTTTTTCTAGTTATTATTATCTACAGTTTATAGATGTTACTATCTTCATTCCGTACGTTTTTTGGCATGTAACTACTCGCACAGTTTTGGTGCGATTTCAACAATTCATATATCAAAATGTTCAGCTCATTTAGGACAATCCGGCTATGACTTTTGGTAATGCTGCAACTTTAGCTTTTTGAGATATTCAGCCTTTTCGGCCATCTTTTTCCCATTGAAAATGAATGGAGCTAAAATGAAATGGCCGTTTGGGAGCTTTATCATATCCTAAATCTCACCAAATTTGGCAGACTCATCACTCAGACATGGGGGAGTAAAAAATGATCAAAACCTCATGTTTTCATATATGATGAAGGGGCGTGGCCTGGCCTCAAAGTTAGGTATCTCGCCATGAAAAACGAAACACTAATAGCACCTACACGAAAACTGTCTAATACATCAAACCTTCAGTGATTGACCCACAACCAGTCCCCTGCAATACTGAATGGTCAAATCATGACATTAATTAAGCCACGCCCCCTCACAACAGGAAGTGTACAGTTGTACATTGAACGTCCCGATCGGACACCTGTTACCTAATCAGCGTGACGGTCTGTCCAGTGACCAAAGACATGTTGCTGTAACAAGCTTTCCAACACTGACCGTTTTGGGTGGAGCATGTGGGCGTGGCGATGTGGCGAATCAGCCGTCACGCCGTCACAAACGAAACACTAATAGCACCTACACGAAAACAGTCTAATACATCAAACCTTCAGTGATTGACCCACATCCGGTCCCCTGCAATACTGAATGGTCAAATCATGACAATAATTAAGCCACGCCCCCTCACAACAGGAAGTGTACAGTTGTACATTGAACATCCCGATCGGACACCTGTTACCTAATCAGCGTGACGGTCTGTCCAGTGACCGAAGACATGTTGCTGTAACAAGCTTTCCACGACTGGTTGTTTTGGGTGGAGCATGTGGGCGTGGCGATGTGGCGAATCAGACGTAACGCCGTCACAATACGTTTGGCCTTTTGGGAGCTTTATCATATCCCAAAACTCACCAAATTTGGCAGACTCGTCAGGACTGGTGAAAAATTACATATTTTGGGGGCGTGGCCAAAATTGCAACAGAAAGGGCTCAAGAGCGCCACCTAGAATATTTCAAATTACCCTCCGCATTGGCCTTAGTTTCACGTAGGATCATGAAATTTGGTACACCTCCCCGATTCACCAAGGCGCACAGAAAACCCTCTGGCACCAACGTTGTACGATGAAAGGAAAGGCGACCTTTTCGGCCATTTTTATCCCATTGAAAATGAATGGAGCTAAAATGAAATAGCATTTTGGGGGCTTTTTCATATCCCAAAACTCACCAAAATTGGCAGACTCATCAGGACTGGTGAACAATTACATATTTTGGGGGCGTGACCAAAATTTCAAAAGAAACGGCTCAAGAGCGCCACCTAGAAAATTTCAAACTACCCTCCGCATTGGCCTTAGTTTCACGTAGGATCATGAAATTTGGTACACTTGTCCAATTCACCAAGACGCACAGAAAACCCTCTGGCATCAACGTTGTACGATAAATGGGAAGGCGGCCATTTTGGAATGTGGACCAAATTGAGTGCACGCACTGGGTGCCGAACGGGTACGGGAAAGGCACGAGAGCGTTTCGGGGTGGACCAGCTCGACTTCCCGCGGTCGCCGCGAGAAGGGCGGAGCGGCGCTAAGGCATTCACACGTGCATTTTCGTAGGAAATGCGGTTTTTCTAGTTATTATTATCTACAGTTTATAGATGTTACTATCTTCATTCCGTACGTTTTTTGGCATGTAACTACTCGCACAGTTTTGGTGCGATTTCAACAATTCATATATCAAAATGTTCAGCTCATTTAGGACAATCCGGCTATGACTTTTGGTAATGCTGCAACTTTAGCTTTTTGAGATATTCAGCCTTTTCGGCCATCTTTTTCCCATTGAAAATGAATGGAGCTAAAATGAAATGGCCTTTTGGGGGCTTCATCATATCCTAAATCTCACCAAATTTGGCAGACTCATCACTCATACATGGGGGAGTAAAAAATGATCAACACCTCGCGTTTTCATATATGCTGAAGGGGCGTGGCCTGGCCTCAATGTTAGGCATCTCGCCATGAAAAACGAAACACTAATAGCACCTACACGAAAACCGTCTAATACATCAAACCTTCAGTGATTGACCCACAACCGGTCCCCTACAATACTGAATGGTCAAATCATGACATTAATTAAGCCACGCCCCCTCACAACAGGAAGTGTACAGTTATACATTGAACGTCCCGATCGGACACCTGTTACCTAATCAGCGGGACGGTCTGTCCAGTGACCGAAGACATGTTGCTGTAACAAGCTTTCCAACACTGACCGTTTTGGGTGGAGCATGTGGGCGTGGCGATGTGGCGAATCAGCCGTCACGCCGTCACAAACGAAACACTAATAGCACCTACACGAAAACAGTCTAATACATCAAACCTTCAGTGATTGACCCACATCCGGTCCCCTGCAATACTGAATGGTCAAATCATGACAATAATTAAGCCACGCCCCCTCACAACAGGAAGTGTACAGTTGTACATTGAACATCCCGATCGGACACCTGTTACCTAATCAGCGTGACGGTCTGTCCAGTGACCGAAGACATGTTGCTGTAACAAGCTTTCCACGACTGGTTGTTTTGGGTGGAGCATGTGGGCGTGGCGATGTGGCGAATCAGACGTAACGCCGTCACAATACGTTTGGCCTTTTGGGAGCTTTATCATATCCCAAAACTCACCAAATTTGGCAGACTCGTCAGGACTGGTGAAAAATTACATATTTTGGGGGCGTGGCCAAAATTGCAACAGAAAGGGCTCAAGAGCGCCACCTAGAATATTTCAAACTACCCTCCTCATTGGCCTTAGTTTCACGTAGGATCATGAAATTTGGTACACCTCCCCGATTCACCAAGGCGCACAGAAAACCCTCTGGCACCAACGTTGTACGATGAAAGGAAAGGTGACCTTTTCGGCCATTTTTATCCCATTGAAAATGAATGGAGCTAAAATGAAATAGCATTTTGGGGGCTTTTTCATATCCCAAAACTCACCAAAATTGGCAGACTCATCAGGACTGGTGAACAATTACATATTTTGGGGGCGTGACCAAAATTTCAAAAGAAACGGCTCAAGAGCGCCACCTAGAAAATTTCAAACTACCCTCCGCATTGGCCTTAGTTTCACGTAGGATCATGAAATTTGGTACACTTGTCCAATTCACCAAGACGCACAGAAAACCCTCTGGCGTCAACGTTGTACGATAAATGGGAAGGCGGCCATTTTGGAATGTGGACCAAATTGAGTGCACGCACTGGGTGCCGAACGGGTACGGGAAAGGCACGAGAGTGTTTCGGGGTGGACCAGCTCGACTTCCCGCGGTCGCCGCGAGAAGGGCGGAGCGGCGCTAAGGCATTCACACGTGCATTTTCGTAGGAAATGCGGTTTTTCTAGTTGTGTGAATGCCAACAAGGCATTCACACTATAGAGATTGTGTTTATATTTGTGTGAATGCCAACAAGGCATTCACACTATAGAGATTGTGTTTATATTTATTATAGTTACTATCTTCCGTCCGTACGTTTTTTGGCACGCTACTCCTCCTAGAGTATTTGTGCCATTTCAACGATTCATATATCAAAATGTTCAGCTCGTTCAGGACAATCCAGCTATGACTTTTGGTAATGCTGCAAGTTGCGCTTTTTGAAATATTAAGCCTTTTCGGCCATTTTTTTCCCATTGAAAATGAATGGAGCTAAAATGAAATGGTCTTTTGGGGGCTTTATCATACCCTAAAACTCACCAAATTTGGCAGACTCATCACTCAGACATGCAGGAGTAACAAATGATCAAAACCTCGCATTTTCATATATGCTGAAGGGGCGTGGCCTGGCCTCAAAGTTAGGCATCTCGCCATGAAAAACGAAACACTAATAGCACCTACACGAAAACCGTCTAATACATCAAACCTTCAGTGATTGACCCACAACCGGTCCCTTACAATACTGAATGGTCAAATCATGACATTAATTAAGCCACGCCCCCTCACAACAGGAAGTGTACAGTTATACATTGAACGTCCCGATCGGACACCTGTTACCTAATCAGCGGGACGGTCTGTCCAGTGACCAAAGACATGTTGCTGTAACAAGCTTTCCAACACTGACCGTTTTGGGTGGAGCATGTGGGCGTGGCGATGTGGCGAATCAGCCGTCACGCCGTCACAAACGAAACACTAATAGCACCTACACGAAAACAGTCTAATACATCAAACCTTCAGTGATTGACCCACATCCGGTCCCCTGCAATACTGAATGGTCAAATCATGACAATAATTAAGCCACGCCCCCTCACAACAGGAAGTGTACAGTTGTACATTGAACATCCCGATCGGACACCTGTTACCTAATCAGCGTGACGGTCTGTCCAGTGACCGAAGACATGTTGCTGTAACAAGCTTTCCACGACTGGTTGTTTTGGGTGGAGCATGTGGGCGTGGCGATGTGGCGAATCAGACGTAACGCCGTCACAATACGTTTGGCCTTTTGGGAGCTTTATCATATCCCAAAACTCACCAAATTTGGCAGACTCGTCAGGACTGGTGAACGATTACATATTTTGGGGGCGTGGCCAAAATTGCAACAGAAAGGGCTCAAGAGCGCCACCTAGAATATTTCAAACTACCCTCCGCATTGGCCTTAGTTTCACGTAGGATCATGAAATTTGGTACACCTCCCCGATTCACCAAGGCGCACAGAAAACCCTCTGGCACCAACGTTGTGCGATGAAAGGAAAGGCGACCTTTTCGGCCATTTTTATCCCATTGAAAATGAATGGAGCTAAAATGAAATAGCATTTTGGGGGCTTTTTCATATCCCAAAACTCACCAAAATTGGCGGACTCATCAGGACTGGTGAACAATTACATATTTTGGGGGCGTGGCCAAAATTTCAAAAGAAACGGCTCAAGAGCGCCACCTAGAAAATTTCAAACTACCCTCCGCATTGGCCTTAGTTTCACGTAGGATCATGAAATTTGGTACGCTTGTCCAATTCACCAAGACGCACAGAAAACCCTCTGGCATCAACGTTGTACGATAAATGGGAAGGCGGCCATTTTGGAATGTGGACCAAATCGAGTGCACGCACTGGGTGCCGAACGGGTACGGGAAAGGCACGAGAGCGTTTCAGGGTGGACCAGCTCGACTTCCCGCGGTCGCCACGAGAAGGGCGGAGCGGCGCTAAGGCATTCACACGTGCATTTTCGCAGGAAATGCGGTTTTTCTAGTTATAGTTACTATCTTCCATCCGTACGTTTTTTGGCACCCTACTCCTCCTAGAGTTTTGTGCCATTTCAACGATTCATATATCAAAATGTTCAGCTCGTTCAGGACAATCCAGCTATGACTTTTGGTAATGCTGCAAGTTGCGCTTTTTGAAATATTAAGCCTTTTCGGCCATTTTTTTCCCATTGAAAATGAATGGAGCTAAAATGAAATGGCCTTTTGGGGGATTTATCATACCCTAAAACTCACCAAATTTGGCAGACTCATCACTCAGACATGCAGGAGTAACAAATGATCAAAACCTCGCATTTTCATATATGCTGAAGGGGCGTGGCCTGGCCTCAAAGTTAGGCATCTCGCCATGAAAAACGAAACACTAATAGCACCTACACGAAAACCGTCTAATACATCAAACCTTCAGTGATTGACCCACAACCACTCCCCTGCAATACTGAATGGTCAAATCATGACATTAATTAAGCCACGCCCCCTCACAACAGGAAGTGTACAGTTATACATTGAACGTCCCGATCGGACACCTGTTACCTAATCAGCGGGACGGTCTGTCCAGTGACCGAAGACATGTTGCTGTAACAAGCTTTCCAACACTGACCGTTTTGGGTGGAGCATGTGGGCGTGGCGATGTGGCGAATCAGCCGTCACGCCGTCACAAACGAAACACTAATAGCACCTACACGAAAACAGTCTAATACATCAAACCTTCAGTGATTGACCCACATCCGGTCCCCTGCAATACTGAATGGTCAAATCATGACAATAATTAAGCCACGCCCCCTCACAACAGGAAGTGTACAGTTGTACATTGAACATCCCGATCGGACACCTGTTACCTAATCAGCGTGACGGTCTGTCCAGTGACCGAAGACATGTTGCTGTAACAAGCTTTCCACACTGACCGTTTTGGGTGGAGCATGTGGGCGTGGCGGTGGCGAATCAGACGTAACGCCGTCACAATACGTTTGGCCTTTTGGGAGCTTTATCATATCCCAAAACTCACCAAATTTGGCAGACTCATCAGGACTGGTGAAAAATTACATATTTTGGGGGCGTGGCCAAAATTGCAAAAGAAACGGCTCAAGAGCGCCACCTAGAAAATTTCAAACTACCCTCCGCATTGGCCTTAGTTTCACGTAGGATCATGAAATTTGGTACACTTGTCCAATTCACCAAGACGCACAGAAAACCCTCTGGCGTCAACGTTGTACGATAAATGGGAAGGCGGCCATTTTGGAATGTGGACCAAATTGAGTGCACGCACTAGGTGCCGAACGGGTACGGGAAAGGCACGAGAGTGTTTCGGGGTGGACCAGCTCGACTTCCCGCGGTCGCCGCGAGAAGGGCGGAGCGGCGCTAAGGCATTCACACGTGCATTTTCGTAGGAAATGCGGTTTTTCTAGTTGTGTGAATGCCAACAAGGCATTCACACTATAGAGATTGTGTTTATTTTATTATTATTATCTACAGTTTATAGATGTTACTATCTTCATTCCGTACGTTTTTTGGCATGTAACTACTCGCACAGTTTTGGTGCGATTTCAACAATTCATATATCAAAATGTTCAGCTCATTTAGGACAATCCGGCTATGACTTTTGGTAATGCTGCAACTTTAGCTTTTTGAGATATTCAGCCTTTTCGGCCATCTTTTTCCCATTGAAAATGAATGGAGCTAAAATGAAATGGCCGTTTGGGGGCTTTATCATATCCTAAATCTCACCAAATTTGGCAGACTCATCACTCAGACATGGGGGAGTAAAAAATGATCAAAACCTCATGTTTTCATATATGATGAAGGGGCGTGGCCTGGCCTCAAAGTTAGGTATCTCGCCATGAAAAACGAAACACTAATAGCACCTACACGAAAACTGTCTAATACATCAAACCTTCAGTGATTGACCCACAACCAGTCCCCTGCAATACTGAATGGTCAAATCATGACATTAATTAAGCCACGCCCCCTCACAACAGGAAGTGTACAGTTGTACATTGAACGTCCCGATCGGACACCTGTTACCTAATCAGCGTGACGGTCTGTCCAGTGACCAAAGACATGTTGCTGTAACAACCTTTCCAACACTGACCGTTTTGGGTGGAGCATGTGGGCGTGGCGATGTGGCGAATCAGACGTAACGCCGTCACAATACGTTTGGCCTTTTGGGGGCTTTATCATATCACAAAACACACCAAATTTTGCAGACTCATCAGGACCTGTGAAACATTACATATTTGGGGCGCGTGGACAAAAGGGGCGTGGCCTGGCCTCAAAGTTAGGCATCTCGCCATGAAAAACGAAACACTAATAGCACCTACACGAAGAATGTCTAACACATCAAACCTTCAGTGATTGACCCACATCTGGTCCCCTGCAATACTGAATGATCAAATCATGACATTAATTAAGCCACGCCCCCTCACAACAGGAAGTGTACAGTTGTACATTGAACGTCCCGATTGGACACCTGTTACCTAATCAGCGTGACGGTCTGTCCACTGACCGAAGACATGTTGCTGTAACAACGTTTCCAACACTGACCGTTTTGGGTGGAGCATGTGGGCGTGGCGATGTGGCGAATCAGACGTAACGCCGTCACAATACGTTTGGCCTTTTGGGAGCTTTATCATATCCCAAAACTCACCAAATTTGGCAGACTCGTCAGGACTGGTGAAAAATTACATATTTTGGGGGCGTGGCCAAAATTGCAACAGAAAGGGCTCAAGAGCGCCACCTAGAATATTTCAAATTACCCTCCGCATTGGCCTTAGTTTCACGTAGGATCATGAAATTTGGTACACCTCCCCGATTCACCAAGGCGCACAGAAAACCCTCTGGCACCAACGTTGTACGATGAAAGGAAAGGCGACCTTTTCGGCCATTTTTATCCCATTGAAAATGAATGGAGCTAAAATGAAATAGCATTTTGGGGGCTTTTTCATATCCCAAAACTCACCAAAATTGGCAGACTCATCAGGACTGGTGAACGATTACATATTTTGGGGGCGTGACCAAAATTTCAAAAGAAACGGCTCAAGAGCGCCACCTAGAAAATTTCAAACTACCCTCCGCATTGGCCTTAGTTTCACGTAGGATCATGAAATTTGGTACACTTGTCCAATTCACCAAGACGCACAGAAAACCCTCTGGCGTCAACGTTGTACGATAAATGGGAAGGCGGCCATTTTGGAATGTGGACCAAATTGAGTGCACGCACTGGGTGCCGAACGGGTACGGGAAAGGCACGAGAGTGTTTCGGGGTGGACCAGCTCGACTTCCCGCGGTCGCCGCGAGAAGGGCGGAGCGGCGCTAAGGCATTCACACGTGCATTTTCGTAGGAAATGCGGTTTTTCTAGTTATAGTTACTATCTTCATTCCGTACGTTTTTTGGCATGTAACTACTCGCACAGTTTTGGTGCGATTTCAACAATTCATATATCAAAATGTTCAGCTCATTTAGGACAATCCGGCTATGACTTTTGGTAATGCTGCAACTTTAGCTTTTTGAGATATTCAGCCTTTTCGGCCATCTTTTTCCCATTGAAAATGAATGGAGCTAAAATGAAATGGCCGTTTGGGGGCTTTATCATATCCTAAATCTCACCAAATTTGGCAGACTCATCACTCAGACATGGGGGAGTAAAAAATGATCAAAACCTCATGTTTTCATATATGATGAAGGGGCGTGGCCTGGCCTCAAAGTTAGGTATCTCGCCATGAAAAACGAAACACTAATAGCACCTACACGAAAACTGTCTAATACATCAAACCTTCAGTGATTGACCCACAACCAGTCCCCTGCAATACTGAATGGTCAAATCATGACATTAATTAAGCCACGCCCCCTCACAACAGGAAGTGTACAGTTGTACATTGAACGTCCCGATCGGACACCTGTTACCTAATCAGCGTGACGGTCTGTCCAGTGACCAAAGACATGTTGCTGTAACAA
>JBBPBX010084139.1:0-15371 GCA_038048925.1 Garcialebias charrua
TTTTCTGAGCTTGAGAGTTTCACGAAATGGTCAAATCTGCTGGATTTAAAAAAAGTAGTTCACCATTAGGACTCTTCAAAATGGCGTCCGCGACGGCCACAGAAATTAAGAACATAAAATAGACAGGGCAGCAAACTTACATACTCAGGGAATCACAAGGAACTCAGGAGACAGAGGCAACAGGAGACAATGCCAGGACAACGATAAACACAGAGATACAGACTTATTTTTGATTTGATTTGATGTTCATTCATTCATTTTAAAAGAACAATACAAAACAGTTTCATCAGATACAAGGATGAATAGACTTTTAGCTGAATGGATGGATGGATAGACAGTTAGCTGGATGGATGATCTTTAACAAGTTCTAAAATCATTAAAATTTAACCTCAGCTTGTGCCTCTGACCCAACAGAACCTCCTTCAGCAGCAGAATCCTCTGTGGTTCTCTGACTTCATCAGTCTGCAGGACTTCATCAGTCTCTCTCCTGGTTCTGGAGGAGTTCTGACCCACTCTTCTTTCCATTGTTGCTTCAGTTCTTTGAGGTTTCTGCTCAGCTCTCTGAAGGTTTCAGGTTCAGGTTCTGGACTCTGACTGGGCCGTTGATTTGATTTGATGTTTATTCATTCATTTTAAAAGAACAATACAAAACAGTTTCATCAGATACAAGAATACAAGTAGGATAAAATGAAAGGAGCAGAAAGAAGATGAAATCTTATTATATCTGCCCCTTATTTCACAGTTTGTTCAACCAATGATAACCTTCAAACTACATCACAAAATGAATAACTCTACTTAATTTTTCTAACTGTAATACACAAACACACTAAGCTACATCATATATAGTTTTTGAGCAAGTCCTTTTTGACCTTTTTCTTAAATGTATACATTGGGCAGCACGGTGGCACAACTGGTAGAGCTGCTGCCTCTCAGCGAGAAGGTTGCCGGTTCAAATCCCGGTCCGGGGCCTTTCTGGGTGGAGTTTGCATGTTCTCCCCGTGCATGCGTGGGTTTCCTCCGGGTACTCCGGTTTCCTCCCACAGACCAAAAAACATGCTTGTTAGGCTGATTGGTGACTCTAAATTGACCCTAGGTGTGAGTGTGAGAATGGATGGTTGTTTGGTGTGAGTGAGACAGGTCCCTCTTGTAAATGAGTCCCCGTGACTCAACGAGGCTAGCCTGTATAAATAAAGGTTGAATGAATGAATGAATTGAATTTGCATTTTTAACATCACTCTCCAGAACATTCCACAATCCAACTCCCTGAATTGAGGTAGACCGTCCCTTTAAGCTGGTTCTGAATTGTGGTTTGATGAATATCTGTCCCTTTAAGATTGTAATAACTTTGTCTAAATTTCTTTGGATATTTAAAGGTAATGTGTTATTATGAGCCCTATACATAACTGATAAAATACTATATTCTACCAATTCCTGGAATTTCAATAAATTTAGCTGAAGAAACAAGGTGTTTGATGGGTGACTGAAATGTTTTCTGGTGATTACTCTTACAGCTCTCTTTTGTAAAATAAAAACAGGCTTTGTAATTGTTTTGCACGCTTTTCCCCAAACCTCAATACAATAGATTAAATGTGGAACAATGATTGTGTTATACAACATATACAGAGCTTTATCAATTAAAAAATCCCTGACTTTATATACAGGTACATGAACACACAGCATGACAATCACAAACACCTGGACAACAAAATGGAGGAGATAAGCAAGACAATTAACAGAGAGACCAGGGAGTGTAGGGATGGGGACCCATCACCTGAGAGCAACATGCTTACAACTGTTATCTTGAAGTTCTAGGGTGTAGAGAGCCACAGAAACGGTTATGGTAGGCCGGATTTGGCCCACGGGCCTTGAGTTTGACACATGCGATCTAGTGGTACTAAAAGTAACAAAAGAAGAAAAAAAAAACAGCCAAATATGTCTGCAGTTTAGCTAACAGACTTTGGAATGGGTACATTTTGTCCTTGTCAAACCTGTTGAAGAGAACCAAACTAAATACTCTGAAACTCAAACAACTTACTGTATAACAGTTCATGCACTGCTAGTTGGCAGTGTAGTGCAAATATTGCATAACTTGCTGCTACCAATTGTTGAATTTAATTAGCGGATTAGAATTAGCTTCCCCTAATTTTCATAAGACATTAGTGCTTTTGAAATTGCGGACCTAAATAAATTAATTAGTGCTTTAGAAATAGCGGAACTAATTTTTGGATTAGCGTTGCCCACCACTGAAAACTGGTGTAATGTAATCAAACCTACAAGTTCCAAGTTCTAGTACAAGAGCCGAGTTGCAGCATTTTGGACAAACGCAGCAAAAAGGAGACATGACTGACCCCAGCATATAGTGTGTTAGTACAGTAGTCCCGTCAGGTAGTAATAAAGGCATGAGCTATTTTTTCAAGGTCAGATCTGGACAGCACTGACTTAAAGGAGAAATGTAATCAAATCTGAAAAAATCGATATAACAAGAATTTCATATAGTAAACAACACACATAAACATACTTAGTATGCTTTTTTCAAGTCAGTAGCTTAAAGAAATAGTTTTTTTACATTTTTCCTGCTACATGCCGAAGTGCAGTGATTTCTGTAGTAATTTTCTGGACGCACTTTTATGACACAATTAAGACCTCCTTTGCTATCTTACAATAACACTGAAGCTATAAACCCATCATTACTGTCCTCTTGTCTGTCATTTAAAATGGAAGCAGAATACTTTTTTGAATCCGAAGGATATCACTTAAGTTTGTCAAAAACAGTTTGGTGATTTAGTGCATTAATGGGCATTTCTATCCTGGAAATACGAATAGCCTTCGCATGCTAACGTTAGCATGCTAGCGCCGTATGCTAACGTTAGCATGCTAGCGCAGTATGCTAACATGGAAGTGGGGGTGTTGAAAATGTCCTGAAACAGTTACCAATGTCTTGTTAAGCTCTGTATTCCACAGAACATACGGTAGTAGGATCTAAAATGATTTTTAAAGATGAAGGAGCAAGTTGAAACATGCAGGGTCTCCCTCCTTGCTAGCAGGCTCCATTGGGAGCTGCCTGGCTAACTAACTACGGTGGCCCTACACGGCCAAAATTCTACAGCGGCCGAATGCACAGGAGCGGTAAAAATACAATATAAAATTTTAAAAAAGTTTTAAAATCTATTTTGGGGCTTTTAGAATCGATTCTGAATCGCCAGGACTAAGAATCTTGATTCTTTAAAAAATAGATTTTTTTTGCTGCATCCCTAATTGCTACACACTGAAACCTTTTTGTCCACTACTAGATTTTTTTTTTTATTAACACAAACAGAACTACAAAACACTACATAAACAAAAAATATATACAAACTCTTGTGAATGATAACATAACTACAGTCTATAAGCTAGGGGGCGGTTTACAAAATGATGAAAGTTGAAAAAATACTAGATACACACACTAATATTACTGTATGAGGGACGACCATTGCACTGCCTATGTCATATTCAGGGGACGGAGAGCAAGCAGAGGGAGGGGGGTCAAAAACACCAGATGAGAATTTTTTCACTTTGCAAAGTCTAAATTTGAGTTAGGATGACATTTTTGACTTGTGAAATTTTCTCAACAAGCTTATTTTATGCTTTTCATTAGACTACTATTAGCTTAAAAACACTTTTCATTTCTCCTTTAAGCTTAGCTATCTGCTTTCACTGGAAGAAGCTTTTCTGAAGAACAGAGTTAATCTGTTTATTAAACTTAAAGTCAGAGTTTAAAACCACCTTGAGATTTGTAACAGACTTCTTAAGATATGGCTCAGAGTCAAGGTTTACAGGAACAGAGACAACGGTAGAGCTAGGGCTGAAAATAACTTAAGTGAAAACTTAAAAAATTTAAAGCTGTTCAGTTCAGTTTATTTATATAATGCCAATTCACAACAAAATTTTCTCAGGGCACTTTACAGGAACATTCACATACTAGAAAAGCCAATTAGTAAAGTTTTGTATCTAAGGAAGCCAGCAGATTCGTGCCTTGATGTCATCAAGACATTTTAACAGATGAGGAATGGAGCAAGGACAATTAGGTTTTAAGAGCAGATACATCTGACAATCATCAGCATAACAATTAAATGAAAGCCACGTCAGAGAGTCTTTATTGTCATTTGCACCGCATGTAGTACATGTGATGAAATGAGATTATGTACACAGGGTCCCAGTTACATCCAACAACAAAATGTAAGAGAAAAACAGTAATAACATCTAGGATATGAACTAAGAAAAACATACAACTAGAAATACACTAAGCCCTAGAAATGAAAGCCACGTTACCTCAGGATGGATCCCAAAAGGAGCAGATAAGAGTGAAAACAAAAGGGGTCCGAGACTCAAGCCCTGTGGGGCCCCGCAGGAAAGAGTCACTGAAGCAGATACACTATTTCCAACCTTAACACAGAAACTCCTTTTCACTCAGATAAGAATGGAATCCTTCTAATGCTGCAGCTGTAATCCCAAACCATGTTCTAACCGCAATCTAAGAATACTGTGGTCAGCAGTGTCAAAAGCAGCAGTAAGGTCCAGGAGTACAAGTACCACAAACTGACCAGAGTGCTACATCTTGTGCTACATCTTAGTTTAAAATGAGGACATTAGGCCCTGTGATGGACTGGGGACATGTCCAGGGTGTCCCCCACCTGTTTCACAGTGACACGCTGGCTGGAGAGAAGTGGGTAAAGAAAATGGATGAAATTTAACGTAAGGACACATTAATTATCAATATGAAGAAACAATAGAGCAGGTTTAGTTTCTTTTCATATTGTTTTTTTTCTTAATAATAAGTAACAAATAATTATTTTAGTAAAGAGATTTTAAAAAATCGCGTTATGCTCCAAATTCAAGTGATTTGCATTCCTTCATTCTAAGCCTGTAATATCAAATTATCTTTAAAAAGTTCCAGCAATAATTTTCTTATCAAAAAGCTTCGTCTTTTCCAGTCTGTTTCCACTCCTCACTGGTTCTCCTTCTCTTCCAGGTTTCTGCCACCTGAGCCTGCCTTCGTCCCAGTTTCCTCGAGGTTTCAGCTTCGACTGTGACGACATGAACTTCCCCACCGAGCGGCTCTGCTTTCTGGGCCTGATCTCCATGATTGATCCGCCGCGTGCTGCTGTGCCTGATGCTGTGGGGAAATGCCGCTCTGCTGGCATCAAGGTAACCGGCTGCACAGTTTCAGCTGTCAAAGCTGTTCCTGAGAACCACTTATCCTGTGGCTTTGTTGTAGAGGAGCATGCTGAATGTCTTTTATATCTTGGCACGGAGACAAAAAGACAAGAGAATCACTTCAAGAGTCAATGTTTAATGTTACAAGTTCCATTATTAGATAAAAGTCAGAAATAACTTTAGGAAAAAGATGTGACTTCTGAATGGACATGTTCTTAAAATACATTTTTATAATCCCAGGCTGGATGTTAAAAATAGAAAATTAACACTTTTAGCAAAGTTCTACTGTAAAGACCACTGAATAAATGCAAACGATGACATTTGATTAATGAGGTGAAACAGCTGTTACAGCTTTTAGCTAGCCTTTAGCTAGCAAAAGGCTAGCTAAAAGTTAAAAGTAGCAGAAGTGTAACTAAAAGCTTAAAGTAGCCAAAGGCTAGCTAAAGTTAAAAGTAGCAGGTAAGGCTGAAAGCTAAAAGTAGCAAAAGACCAGCTAAAAGTTAAAACTTGCAGAAGTGTGGCTGAAAGCTAAATGTAGCCAAGGACTAGCTAAAAGTTAAAAGTATCAGAAGTGTAACTGAAAGCTAAATGTAGCAAAAACTAACTAAAAGTTGAAAGTAGCAGAAGTGTGTAGTTAAAAGCTAAAATTAGCAAAATCTAGCTAAAAGTCAAATGTAGAAACGTGTAACTGAAAGCTAAATGTGGCAAAAGTCTAGCTAAATGTTAAAAGTAGCAGAAGTGTAGCTGAGAGCTAAATTTAGCAAAAGACTATCTAAAAGTTAAAAGTAGTAGAAGTGTGGCTGAAATCTAAATGTAGCAAAAGACTAGCTAAAAGTTAAAAGTAGCAGCAGTGTGTAGTTAAAAGCTAAAAAGTAGCAAAAGTCTAGTTAAAACAAAAGTAGCAGAAGTGTAGCTATAAAAGCTAAATGTAGCAAAAGACTAGCTCATTGTTAAAAGTAGCATAAGTGTAGTTAAAAGTAGCAAAATCTAGCTAAAAGTCAAAAGTTAAAAGTAGCAGAAGTATAGCTTATGTAGCAAAAGGCTTGCTAAAAGTACTAGAAAGGTAGATAAAAACTCAAAGTAGGAAAAAGTTGGCTATAAGCTAAAAGTGGCTAAAGAGTAGCTAGGGATGGGGCAGATCCGATCCAGTATCGGTATCGGTATCCGATACCAGCATAATTTAAGTATCGGATATCGGATCCAGCCTGCCGATATTTCCGATCCAGCTTCAAAGAGCACTTGTTTTCCATCACATTCTGTGACTGCTGTCTTAACATTGTGTGAATTAAACCCAATGAAGACACTCTTAAGCCTTACAGCAGGAAACTCACAAACTTTAACAGCACACAAGAGGCAAGTCTATACCACACACATGTCCTTCTCACTCATGGTTCAGCTGGAAAAACTAAAAAAACGCTAAGCATGATGGGAAAGACAACAAAATCCACTCCCCTTAACCACTAAGAGAGTGGATTTTGTTGTATTTCCCATAATGCTTAGCAGTTTTTTAGTTTTCCAGCTTTAGGTGGAGCTGGAAAACTAAAAAAACGCTAAGCATGATGGGAAAGACAACAAAATCCACTCCCATTAACCACTAAGGGAGTGGATTTTGTTGTCTTTCCCATGATGCTTAGCGGTTTTTTAGTTTTTCCAGCTGAACCATGAGTGAGAAGGACGTGTGTGGTATAGACTTGCCTCTTGTGTGCTGTTAAAGTTTGTGAGTGTGAGTTTCCTGTTGTAAGGCTCAAAAGTGTCTTCATTGGGTATATCTCACACATTGTTAAAATGAATAGTCTCAGTTTAAAAATTTCATTATACAGATTCACATACCTGAACAGTATCGGATCGGAAAAGTATCAGTATCGGCTGATACCCAGGTTTTAAGTATCAGTATCGGATCGGAAGTGAGAAATCTGGATCGGTGCATCCCTAGTAGATACAAGTTAAAGTTGCATTAGAAGACAAAAGTAAAGCAAGTTCCCCAAAGCAAATAATAAAGTCGACACATTTTTAGAAAATGAATGGGGAAAATATTTTTAAATAAAGTTAAATATATTGAAAAGGATAAAAGTCGCAAAAACCAAAAGTCACAGCACCCGTCTGCTGAACGAGCTGAACCTTAAATAGCTGCAATGGCTCAAGTAGAAAGAAAAAGTTGATTACAAACAAAATAAAACAGTAAAACAAATAAAATCCTGACAACAAACTATGAACTCTATAAACCGAATATAAATGTAGTTTGTAAAGGGCTACGTCTAAAAAATGTAAATGAACTGTAAGCTTTTCCTTGATGTTAATCAACTACAAATAGACACAGAGGAGATGCTTTGTCAGGAAAATTATAGGTTTGACCGTAGGAGGGTTAAAGAACTGCCAACACAGAAAAAAAAAAACACGTTAATGAACAGAAGGAGCTGTTCTTATTCAAACACTAATTTTAGGTGCAGAACTTATCATTCTCGCTCTGATGGAGATTTTCTGAAAGACACTTAATTGTCTCCAAAATAACCTGAGTCGGAGGAGAGTGGAGAAGAACATCATCGCTCAAGAAGAACATGTGGAGTATTTTAATAACAAAGTGATGGCTGCCTGAAAGTTGAAAGTTCAACTGTAATATATCAACTTTATTTTGACTAATGTTTTTATTTTTAAAAGATTTATTCATATTTTCTGACTGCTACATAAAATTATTGCTTTGAATCAAATTCAGTTTCCAGTAACAGTTCAGTTGTTGTTGTTTATTATCAAAACAATTTGGAGCAATAAGCGAAGTCAGTAATGACACTCCTTATGTGACGCCCACAAATTAAACAGTTTTATACTCCATTTAAAACAATAACCAATATGTTCTGTACAGGTTATAGAGAATTTTCAGATTTAAAACTGGAATTTGATGAGTTTCAAAAGTCATTTACCATTCTCCAGACATTTGTACTAATGTACCGTATATTAGAATTATCCAGGTTTTCCAAAAGGAAAAGCAACAAGAACAAAAAAAGAAAAGAAAAGAAAAGAAAAAACGGGCAACTCAAACAAATGGGACAAAATATTATAATGTTTTATATTACTGAGAACAAAATTCAGTAATTTAAATTTGTGATAGTTAAAAGGTTTGACTTTGTTAAAACCTCGTGCAGTGCAATTGAAGCTCAGCATTTCTGCTGACAGATGGCACATTGTCTTTTTCCAAATTTGTGTATTCTGCTTCTTTTTTTTACTTCATGTCTTTTTTAGACATGTATGAACTGGAAGTGGCAGAAATGAAGATGCTGAGGTTCTCCTTAGGAGTGACAAGAATGGATAAGATCAGGAATGAGATCATCAGAGGTACAGCACATGTTGAACAACTGGGAGATAAAGTTAGAGAGGACACACTGAGATGGTTTGGACATGTCCAGAGGAGGGACAGTGGGTATATTGGTAGAAGGATGTTAGAAATGCAGCTGCCAGGAAAAAGACAAAGAGGAGATATATGGATGCAGTTAGAGAGGACATGGAGGTAGTTGGAGTGAGGACAGAGGATGCAGAGGACAGAGTGAGGTGGAGGAGGATGACTCACTGTGGTGACCCCTGAAGAGGGAACAGCCAAAAGAAGAAGACGTGTTTTTTAGAACATGCTACTGGATGCCCCAAATTTCCTCTATCTATCTATCTATCTATCTATCTATCTATCTATCTATCTATCTATCTATCTATCTATCTATCTATCTATCTATCTATCTATCTATCTATCTATCTATCTATCTATCTATCTATCTATCTATCTATCTATCTATCTATCTATCTATCTATCTATCTATCTATCTATCTATCTATCTATCTATCTATCTATCTATCTATCTATCTATCTATCTATCTATCTATCTATCTATCTATCTATCTATCTATCTATCTATCTATCTATCTATCTATCTATCTATCTATCTATCTATCTATCTATCTATCTATCTATCTATCCATCCATCCATCCATCCATCCATCCATCCATCCATCCATCCATCCATCCATCCATCCATCCATCCATCCATCCATCCATCCATCCATCCATCCATCCATCCATCCATCCATCCATCCATCCATCCATCCATCCATCTATCTATCTATCTATCTATCTATCTATCTATCTATCTATCTATCTATCTATCTATCTATCTATCTATCTATCTATCTATCTATCTATCTATCTATCTATCTATCTATCCATCTATCCATCTATCCATCTATCTTTCCATCCATCCATTTTCACCTGATTGTTTCTAAAGGGCAACATCTAATCCATCTTTAAATCTTGAAGTACTTACCGACCATTTGTTTAGCAACAAAATAAATTACAAAATACTTTATTTTATTCATTTTATTTTATCTTTTTTAAACATGTACTACCATTGAGACACAAGGGCTCATTCTCAAATCTTGTTTTAAGTAAACATTTAAAAAAAACAGTTACCAAAAATCTATGATGGCAACCTTTAATAAAGTCAGATTTATACCTAGTAACTAACTACCTGATATGTACCAGGTGCCTACGGGGGCTGGGCTGTAGCATGAAGTGAATAGTTACACTATACTTACAGGTAAGAACTTGATACATACCTGGTACTCACCTGGTACGTACTGTGTAATGTACCAGGTGTACCAGGTTGTACAAACCAGGCTGCATACCCAGTGTGTACCAGGTATGTAGCCTGTAAGTACACGTGATAAAACAATTCCTGTAAATAAAAGTACAAATACGTACCTGGTACGTAACAAGTGTTACTAATAAAAACGTTTCTCCTTTATATTACATTTTGTTTGCTTCCCTTCATGATGTTTAAAAAAAATCACTTTACATACACAGCGCCAGCTCCCAACGAAAAGTCACTTCAGAACACTAGACACAAAAATTAGCAAGTCCAAATTATGACTTATATTAAAACCAAAACAGATCCAGAGTCAAATCAACACTTTAATTCAACCCAGGTAAAAAAAACACTAAACAACAATGTTATATTTGATATATTTTAAAATGCCAGTTAATAAAAAGCTGTGTAAGAAAACCAGCAGATTGTGTTCAATCCACTTCCGCCCAATCCCCAATCTTGATCAAGCATTAAGGCCATGGTGAAAATCTATGATCATTTTAAGACATTTTAAAGCAACAAAAACCTCAAAAAGTTTTTTTCTTCAAAGCATCTTATTTGCGGATGATACTTCCTTTTTTACGTTTGGTAAAAGTATTGAACAAACAATGGAATTAATGATGACTGAACTTGACAAAGTTCAGTTCTGGTTTAAACTTAATAAATTATCATTAAATTTAGATAAAACCAATTATATGATTTTTAGTAATAAAGATAAAACTATTGATGTTTCATTTAAAATTGATGGTTCTGAAATTTGTAGAGTCCATGAGGTCAAGTTTTTGGGTGTTATAATTGACGAAAAATTGTCTTGGAAACAACATATAAGTTCTGTATTTAAAAAAAAATCTAAATCTATTTCAGTATTTTATGGAGTTAGAGAGCTATTGAATGACAAGGCATTGTATCTGTTATACAATACACTTATTGTTCCACATTTGATTTATTGTGTTGGTGTTTGGGGTAAGACGTGTAGATCGATTACAAAACCTGTTTTTGTTTTGCAGAAGAGAGTTATAAGAATTATTACCAGAAAACCTTATCGTCATCCAACAAGTATATTATTTTATCAGATGAAATTACTGACGTTTTACGATCTGGCGGATTATAATATTTTGTTAATGATGTATAGAGCTCATCATAATGTATTGCCTTTGAATGTTCAGATGTATTTTGTAAAACGATTGAGTTGTTATAATCTCAAGGGAACTGATATGTTTGTTAAACCTATAATAATAATAATATAATAATGTCTATTCCTGTCATCTGCGTATGTTTCCCATACACAGACGAAATTCGTCTCTGCATTTAACCCAACCACCTACCAGGTGGTGCAGTGAGCAGCCCGAAAGCGCCCGGGGAGCTGGAGAAATAGGTATAGGACTAGTTTGAAAGGAAGGACTGCAATAGTTCAGGGAGTTAGGTTATGGAACGAAGAGGAAACTGACATTAAAGAAGCTAAATCAATAATTATATTTAAAAGAAAGATCAAGGATAAATTGTTAAGGAAATATGTTTAACGAAGATACGAGTTTAAATAGTAATTCTTGTGATTAAGGGAATTAATGAATTATTCGATTTTCTCTTTTTGTATTTAATGAAATTGTTGTTTGAATTGTTTGTTAGAAAATAAGGGGCAGATACAATAAGATTTTTTTCTTCATCTGCCACCTTTCATTTTATATTTTAATTTTCTTGTTATCTGTGTGTTAAAATGTTTTATTTTGTGTTTTTTATTATGAAATGAATGAAACAATAAATCAAAATCAAATCAAAGTTTTTACAAACTTTATACACCAAAGTTTTCTGAACCCTGAACTTTGAGTAAAAACGTTTACGAGAGCCCCCTGCAGACCACAGTGATCGAAAGGACTTTGCTGTTTCTTGGTCACAAATCCTAACTTTGATGGATTGTTTTTACAGGAACAACAATCCTCCAGATTGTTATCTGCAAAGTGTTTGTTGGACATCAACCTTCAACCCCTTAACAGCGCCATTCTTTCCCTGTGTAACAACACAACACATTTGGATAACGTATAGACCCCAAAGACCCATACTGTACTGTAGCTCAAGCATGCTGTGACACATGACTCCCACATGATGATCCAGTGGGGTCTAATGCGACGAGCGCTGTTGATTTATGGGTCTTTCTGTCTGCGGGCAGGTAATTATGGTGACCGGCGATCACCCAATCACAGCCAAGGCCATCGCGAAAGGTGTGGGCATCATCTCTGAGGGCAACGAGACGGTTGAGGATATCGCCGAGAGACTGAACATCCCTCTGAGCCAAGTTAACCCCAGGTGTGTGTGTATGTGTGTGTGTCAGAGCAGGTTATGGCTGTGTGCCCAAGCATCCAAGGGTATCTCACTGTGAGATTGTGTGAGTGGCTCAGGATGTGTGCGATGATGCGTCTCCGAGATGTGTGAGCAAGCAAGGTTACGTGTTCAAAGAAAAAATGTGGGAAATGTATTGATTCAAGACAGATACCCCACCTTAAAATGAAGCTCAAGCCAGGTGCTAACAAGATATTTGGCAGGAAATGTAGGAAAACAACTGGCTTTGAAGTGACCAAAATATCAAACCTTCAAAGAATAAAAAAAAAATAGAGGTCATCTGGCAATCTCAGGCTTTACAGACACGTCTCTGATGTGGGCCCAGTGGGAAAATGACAGCAAGACTGAAGGACTCCAACTGAGAGAGACTTTTCCTCTGCCAGGAAATAATTATTACATGTAACCTTGTCTCTTTATTAAAATGAACGTTAAAATGATCAGTAACAGCATCTTTTCAACAGTTTTATTATACAGATCCCACCCACACATGAGTAGTTTTAGTGAATTAGTCAATGTTTTTTTATTGTTTCAACATTGCATCCTCCCAGAAAAGGCATTTTAGGAGCTCTTTAATGTGATTTTTTTTTACACTGGGTTTCTGAATGAATAAATCTTGAATTGCAACCTTTGCAGTTTCACGTGCAAACTTAAAAACTATGATATCATAGACCAGAGGTCTGCAGCCTTTTTGATCAAAAGAGCCTTTTCTGCCCCTTTGCTCACTAAGTAAAACATGTCTGTAGCCACAAAACCTGCTAAAACTGCAGGTGATTACCAACTGATGGCCCATGGGCCACTGAGTTAGTTGGATGGGGGGCTTTTCTAGCAGTGGGGGTGACATTATAAAACTAAATTTACATCACAAATTTGAACATTTATTGATATTTTTACATTTTAAGACAAAAAAAAACATTAAAAGAAGGAAAATCATTATAGTTTATACATATATTAATTTAAAAAAATTAAACACTGAACTCCGCAGGCCTATGTGGCAGCACGATGGCTCAGTGGTTAGCACTGTTGTCTTTCGGCAAGAAGGTTGTGAGTTCAATCCCTGGTTGGACCTTGGTTCTTTCTGTGTGGAGTTTACATGTTCTTATCGTGCTTGTGTGGGTTTTTTCTGGGTACTCCGGTTTCCTCCCACAGACTAAAAACATGCATATTAGGCTGCCTTCCGGTCCAGGCCTCCCTTGCAAAAGAGATCTGTGATCTCAATGGGACATGCATGCCTGGTTAAATAAAGGTTAATAAATGAATAAATAAATGTGAGGAATAATAAATAAGTATTGAGTGGAGCTGCAGTAGCTCAGTGGCCAGTGTTGCGGTCTTGTAATCCTGAGGTTGAGGGTTTGAGCCCAGGTTGTGTCAGGAAGGGCATCTGGCATGAAACAAATTGCCAAATCTTTCATGCGGGTTGTGACTGGGACCCTGTGTACACAATTTTGTTCCACCACATGTACCACATGTGGCGTGAATGACAAATAAAGAAACCTTGACCCTTGACCTTGAACCCTGAAGAAAGGAGCAGCCAAAAGATACTTGCTTAATACTTCAGTAATTTTTTGGGGGGGATCAATAAAAATCTTAATTTACTAGTAGTTATTGAGCAAAAACAAAAAAACAAAAAAAAATCCTAACATGCTCTTAATCTTTGGCTGAAGGTCAACAGCATAAAAAAGAAAAAAAAATCTTGCACAACAAGCACAATGACGCTGACATTCCACAGGGGATAATTCATATTGTGTTTATTCAGATAAACACAATTTTTTTTGGGACAGGCAGAACTTTAATGACATCTACCTTGAGCCTGTGTCGGGCCACTTATTTCCGAAATGTCCAAAATTAAGTGGCCACACCAATGGACTGTGCCTGAGAGTAATCCCCGAGATCTAATCCATCCTGCCAAAAGCATTGGAGTCTGGGTGCTTGAGGCACGAACCAAGCCATCATATAAGGCAAGCAGCATGACCAGGTCCAAATTTGCTGCCGACGACTTCCTCGATTGTAGATCAACCTTGAACCAGCCAAATCCAAAAAGCAGGAAACCAGTTAACATAAATCCAATAATTTACGTGTCCTTAAAATCCATGAGTGACATCAGAGAAAGACACATCATCAAGTCTTCCAAGTCGATGAGATATCCAGCTGCGTGCATGCCAACGGGGCAAATCGGCTCGCCTAAAGCCTGTCTTCTGTTCGAGGAAATGTCATCAATTGCACTGAGTGACCAACTGACCAAATCCATCGCAGAATTAAGATTCGGAAGATTTGTAGAACAGAGGCTCTAAGCAGTTTCACAGACAGGACAGAGCAAAGCAAAGTGGAGGGGGAGAGGAGGGGAAATGTGTCCGCCCTTGACAAGAGCAAGTGTTGAAGTAAAGAGCCACATGTAGCCCCAGAGCTGCAGGCTGCAGATCCCTGTCATAGACCGACTTCTAGTGGAACCAGAGTAGGCAAACTAGTGAAAGTTTTGGGAGTTGCTTCAAGCTGGATGCCCTTCCTGATGCAACCTGGGCTTGAACTTGCAGCCTCAGGTTAGCAAGCCTGCAGCACTGAGCACCCAGCTACCGTGACCCCCGTTTTGATGAACTGTCAACTGCACAAAAAGAACAAAATATGCATTTGCAGAAAAACTATAACTCTGCAGCAAATTGTTCTTCTAGCTTGTTCTCCAAGGTAAGCTGTTACGACCCGCAGAGAACATATTCAGTGGACACTGGACACAGAAAAAGGTTGAAATAAAAATGTTATTTTAACTAAAAATAAACGTCTCCAGGCTACAGGCGAGGTCTTCACAGGCTACTCCCTCCAGGTCTGGAGTGCCTTCTTCTGGTCCAGCGTCACAAAAGAAAAAAAGAATAAAGTGGCAACAGAAAGATGGGCTGGGTGAGTCTGGCCAAAATGAAAATACTGCTGTTCAGGTAGATCCAACCCTATACAGGGCCGTCGAAACCTCCTAAACGACGATCTGCCTTACCAAAAGTCCATCTAAACAAACAAAAGGCGATAACAGGACTACCAAAACTCACCTGGTCGTCAAAAGCTTACAAATAATGAACAAAACGTATTCCAGTTCACAACAGCTGCCCCTCTCGGACAGCCGCTCAAAAAGCTGCTCTTCAGGGTCCAAATACCCTCTCACGAGCCACAGCGGCTCAAATCCTCATCCCTAGGCTGGTCTAGAGATCCAACGAGCACTCCAGGTGCTCCAACACACACATT
>JBBPBX010084142.1:0-15369 GCA_038048925.1 Garcialebias charrua
GCAGAGAAGGCGGCCCTTGGATGAAGGTTGAAGACCAACGTTGGAGTTGCAGGTCCCCACATCGAAGGTTGCAGGCTGGTTGGTTTCCAGTCCGTGCCACTCTGGTTCTATGTGTCATGCATTTATGTGGTTTTAGGTGGGCTTATGATTGGGATTTTACATTAAGCCTTACCTATATGCACCTGGTATGTAAGCTATCATGGATTAGATCAGCTACAATTACCAATTAAGGGGTGGATCAATGCTGTAAAAAATCAGATATAGGGATGTATACCTATAGAGTTTTGGAGGGCTTTTGTAACAAAGGCCTCTTCTTTCAAACTATTCCTCCATTCATTACTTAGTTTAGGTTAAACTAAAATAAAAAAATGAAATCTAGTTTGGTCTAAATGTCTGTTGTCTTTTAGACGAACGACTCAAGATTTGGTATTCCCTATAAATTTTGAAGTCTATGGCGAGACTCATCAAAATGAATAGATCTAGAATAGAGACGATCGAATCGGTTCTACCTAAATGATTGGGAGATCAGTGTAGATCCTATATGTCAAAGTGGCGGCCCGCGGGCCAGATCCGGCCCGCAAAGCAATTATTTATGGCCCCCTGGATGATATTTAATAACTATTAGAGCCGGCCCGCAAGCCACAGAACACCGGCAGCCGGCTCTCAGCTGTTAACAAGGTGAAATGTCCGCTGCTAAGCTTCATTCTAACTCCGGCTGAAGTGGTGGAGGTGACATGTCCGCTGCTCAGCTTCATTCTAACTCCGGCAGAAGTGGTGGAGGTGGGGGGTGGGAGGAGTGACGATATTCCAATGCGCAGCAACGCTTTCCTCAGCCCTCCCCATCTTGTATTCTCACAGACATAGTCTCGCGAGTTTTGGGTGCGGTGACTCACGAGACTTTAAGACAGCAGTGGAGCTATCGGTGCGTGAGAGCGCTGTGGAGTGAATGTCAGTACGCAGTAAACATGGATGCAAAACTAGCGAACAAGCAAACGAAAACTTATTATTTTCACACAGAGTGGGAGGAGGAGTATTTTTTTGTTTATTCTAATTCGAAGTCTATTTGCCTCATCTGTAATTCGAGCGTTGCCTTACCCAAAAAGTGTAACTTGGAGCGGCATTTCAAGATGACGCACAAACGGTGAGACAGACTTCCCTCCTAAAAGTTCTTTACGGACTCAGAAAGTGTGGGAGCTAAAACAAGCTTGCAGCCCAGCAATTGATCTTCACTCGGCCCAGCACAAAAGGTAAACTGCTACGATCGCCTCCCACCGTGTTACCCCAAAAATACACTACACGCGGTCCGTGTCCGCTCCGCTCCGCAGGTCGCAGCTGAGCGAGTCCAAAGTCCACTGCCTCCGCTCAGCTCAGGTCCGAGTGGATGCACCGCTCCAAGACGCATGCGCGGGAATTGTGAGATTGCGCGATAAATCAAGTGATAAATAATGAAGTCAGAACAAAACAATTAATTCGGTGGAAGAAGGAGAACAACAGTAAAAGGCTGCCTTGATCTTCTCTCGTAAATAAGCGACAGGACATGGTTTGAGCAACAGGAAGTGATGTTTACATTTCAGAATAAAATACTTTTTTATTTATTTATTTCTTGTTTTGCGTTATTAGGTGTAGTCATAGTCATAAATATAATAGTTTAGTCATATAATAGTCATAAATGATAGTTTGACAGCATTTTTGTACAAATAAATCCGTATAGAGCTAGGATTAGTCCGCCCGTGGTGATTTTATTTTGTAAATACGGAAGTTGTGCTCGTTCCTTTTCCTGTTGGTGCGACGTAATCTTCAAAAGTTGACTCCGGCACAGCTCCGTCATCCGGCAGAAATAGAAAAATTTCTAATTTTGACGGACTGCCGTCCGCTCGCCGCAGCTCACCGCCGCCGTGCGGAGCCAGTGTACTTTATCTCATTGATTATAAAGGGTGCGTATTTGCTGCGGAGGTCGGACCGGAGCGGGGCGGAGCTGGAACGCGTGTAGTGTATTTTTGGGGTTAGCCGCATCCTAGCTCAACATCAGAAGTCTTTCAGTGATGGAGAAGTTATGAAAGAAGCGTTTATTATTCTGCATTATTCACCTGGATTATTGATCATAAATCAGGATGGTATTCTGCATTATTCACCTGGATTATTGATCATAAATCAGGATGGTATTCTGCATTATTCACCTGGATTATTGATCATAAATCAGGATGGTATTCTGCATTATTCACCTGGATTATTGATCATAAATCAGGATGGTATTCTGCATTATTCACATGAATTATTGATCATAAGTGTTTATTGAGGCTTTATTTAATATTTTATTTAATTCATTTATTCATTCATTTAAAAGAGACAAAATAAAACAAATTCATCAAAAAAAAAAAAACATTGAATGAAAAGAGTGCAGAAAGAAGAAAAAAAACTTATATCACCTCCTTATAATAAACATTGAACCAGTCCGGCCCTTGGCTTGTAGCAAATTTGTTTTTTTGGCCCTCGGTGTATTTGACTTTGACACCCCTGGTGTAGATTATAGTACCTTAAGTAGTATTAATCTACCATGACTCTTCAAAGATTGAGATCTTTAACAAAATGAACAGCATGTTGGCATAGTTAAATCCATTTAAGTCTTCAACTAACATTAATCAAAACCTCTTTTGGCTGGGAGTGTTCAGAAAACAATAACAACTTCAATAACACAAAAGTAGCAATTAAGCAACTAAAAACAACGTTTCACTACGTCAAACTCACTCTGGTCGTCAGATTCCAACGTGTCACACACAAGAAAAACAGTTCTTAGCTTTATAACCGATGTCAATTAAATCCTGCAGATTTAAACGGTTGTTAAGGTTAGTTTTTGTTGTGGGTTTTATGCTTAGCGTTTCTAAGTTCTAGTTGGAACGGTTTCTTTTCGCAACTAGTATAGTTTAAACTGTTTAGTTTATTTACTATCCTGTGCTTGGACGACCTTATTTTCCCATGAAGTCTGTGAGTTTGCGAGAACTTTGTCATTTGTGGGGTTATTGAAATCTTTGTCCTTGACATGGGCATGACCTAACATCACCCCCCTGTGGTCATGGGGGACCACGCACACAGGTGTGGACGTCCGTCCATGGGCACGAGTTAGGATGCCTTTGTTTAGTTTAAGCTGTTTGCGCAGTTTATTGGGAGCCTTGTACAGGAACCTTACAGGTTTCGGCCAACGTATCTCTGTACGTTTACCTCTTTCTGCGTAATTCAGGCGTGTCACAACTGTCGGCGCAGTCGCAGGTGTGTCTGACTGGTCAGACTGTGACGTGTCACTGTCGTTGTGGTGTGTGTCTTCCCACTTCATGACTGAAGAGGTGCTCTTTGAGTCTGTAACAACTATGTCATTTCTGAGTAGTTCTAGATTCAAAAGCTCTTGAACCAAGGTCTCATCGAAAGCTTGGCTGATAGCCGAATTACCTGTCCCAGAGGACAGTACAGCGTCCTCGGCGTGGGACCCTTGGATCTCCACACCTTCCTCTACCTGCGGTAGGAAGTGTGAGTTTGCCCCCCTTTTGTTTGAGGAGGGGTCCTCAGAATCCGTAACAATGATGTCCAAGTGACTGTCAGTGTCTGGTAGACTGTAACTTTCTGGACTCAGATGTCCTTGAACCAAGATTCCACTGAAAGCTTGGCTGTCTGCCGAATTACCTGTCCCACGGGACAGCACAGCGTCTTTGGTGTGGGATCCCTGGACCTCCACACCTTCTTCCACCTGTGGTAGGAAGTGTGAGCTTGCCCCCCTTTTGTTTGAGGAGGGGTCCACGAAATCAGTAACACCGATGTCCAAGTGACTGTCAGCGTTTGGTAGACTGTCATTTTCTGGACTCAGATGTCCTTGAACCAAGGTTTCATTGAAAGCTTGGCTGATAGCCGAATTACCTGTCCCAGAGGACAGTACAGCCTCTTTGGTGTGTGTTGGATCTCCACACCGTCTTCTACCTGTGGCAGGTAGTGTCCAGTGAGAGCTGAAGGTGTCAGCTCACAGAGGAGGTTCTCGTGTTGGGCCAGATTCTGGTCCAATTGTTGAGTCCCCTCTGTCTCACCTGTATCTGAAGGTTCACTTACCGGGTTTGTGCTCTTGGCTGGGGAATCCCTTGTGACCTCAGCGGTACTTGCTGTCAGACAGTGACCTTGTGGAGGCACCTCGAACGGCAGTGGATCGCTCACTGTGGCCCACAATGTCTGATCACCATAATTTATAATCGCGTCAAAGCGATTAATAAAATCTTGGCCGACCAAAAATTGGAGAGAGTCAAGTTTAGACACGTATACCGGGTGGTAAAGTGACATCTTGCCAAACTGCATGTGAACCATGGCTACAGCTGTCAGGGATGTTCCCGTCTCTGCGTGGCCCAGTAGCTCAATAGCACATTTCCCGAAGGGTATTTGCCTGTTAACACCGTTAGCGGCGGTCCGTAGCTCCTCAAACAGTTCGGCTGACATGACAGACACGTCTGAGCTGCAATCCAGGAGTGCTTCTCGCGCGAGGACCCCTTCCAGTGTGAGTGGCAGGTAAGCTTTCTTAGCCACCCCCCTTTTGATAAAGTTACACAGAAACCGTCTAGGTTTAAGCACACGCTTCTGTTTACCTGTACCTCCGTCTGTGCAAACTTCGTTGCTGTCAGCATCATGATGGCTGTCTGCATCATGACCTTCAGGATGCTTATCATCAGCAATTTGTTTGCTGTCAGCATCTGGACTTTCAGGACGCTGATCATCAGCAATTTGTTTGCTGTCAGCATCCTTGTCAGTGTTGACGTTGTTGTTGTCAACTGTGTGCACTGAGTTGTTGCAAAAGGCAGTGCTACACGTCGCCTCACCAGGTTGAACAACGTTGTTTGTGTTATTATCAAGGATAACGCCACACATTGTGTCAGCTTGGTCATCTGCTGTAACATTCAAATCGTTTAACAAACTGCTTACGTCCTCGGTCTCTTCCGAGCGCTGAGGTGTCGTTTCCTTTATCTGGAGCTTGTGTGACTCTTTGCATGTCTCGAACTGTGCAGCTCGCAGGTGCAGGGGCAGGAGGGCCGCTTCTCGGGGGTACCTGTTGGGACCGACCATTGTTCAATGGTTCACGGCGCCCAGACAGAAACTTCTCTCGAAGTTCACCCACTGTGAGACCTAGGTCAAAACCTTTTTGGTTCGATCTGAACCATCTTGGTTCACCTAAAGAGCGAACACCTACCTTTTGTGGTTCTTTGCACGTCTCAGATTTGTCAATCTGAAGTGCCCGAGGAGTAGAACTCCCATTGAACCGAAATGAGTCACTTTTCCAGCTGGCATCAACATACTGTAGTTTGTTATTATGAAAATCCTGTGTATCCTCGCACACTGTAGGGGAGGGAACCTCATCTATCAGCTGCGAGTGGGATTTGACCTTTTGACCTGTGCATACCACTGAGGGTGTTTTGTGTTGTGTGAGCATATCAAAAACTTCCACAGCGTATTGTCTAATTTCTGCCATGGTACTCTCTTTGAAATTAACCTTGAAGCGAACACATTTGCCATGAAAAGGCAAGAGATTTGCAGCGAAAAGACGTTTAAACTGTTCATCTTCCTCTAATCCAGGGACAGTTATGTCACCTGAATAAACAGAGAGGAACCTGTCGAAAAACAACAGGGGATGTTCACCTGATTGCTGAAGGACATTCCTCGCAGCAAAGTAGTTCCCACGCGTTGAAGCAGTTGCTTCCACTGTGTGCGGAACACGGGTAGCACTTACACGGCCAGAACGAAACCATTTAGGTTCAATCAGAGTGTAGGCCCCCTCATTTGATACACCTGTTAGACCGTCCATTTTTGTATTGATCTTCTGTGAAAAATCAAGTAAAATGGTTCTTATTTTACAGTGTGCTGTCTCACCATGTGATGCCTACGGCAGTCAACATAGTGTCCAAGATGTGAAATCAAATAAAAATCAGTGATTTTTATTAAATTGTCTACCCGTGATACGACCATGACTCGTGTCCCAGATTCAGAGCACACTTGTAATAAAGAATAAACCAGCAGAAGGTCAAACTCATGCAAGTACAGGTAGTCCCCGACTTACGAGCGCTCTGACCTACGAGGTTCCGGACTTACGAGCTGGCGAATTTTTGGAAAAAACGCAAAAAATACTGAGTTTTTCTGTGTTTTTTCACCACAGTTCGTTAGCTAAACATGTGGACACACGTTTCCGATCATTTTTATGCACTCGTAAGCAGTTTTTCGATGAAAAACGAGTGTTTGTAGTCGCGCTAGCAAAACCGTTCCAACTTACGAGCGAAATTCCGGACTTACGAGACACGTGGCGGCCGTTCCAAGTTACGAATTTTCGCTTTACGAGCGCCTCGGAGGAACGGAACTCGCTCGTAAGTCGGGGACTACCTGTAACAGATCATCATTAAATGACAAAAGTATACTGTTGATCAATTTTGAATTAACACACATTAAAGAGAAAGTTATTTCTGATTGGTGTCCATTAATTCAAAATAATTTTTACAAAAATAGTGTCCACTTGTCTCCTTGAGAGCTCAAGAAAAGTAACACTCAGAGTTTCAGAGAGATGTGAAGAGGCCCACATCCCATACGGACATGAGGGTGCTGTATCCCTACACCTTAAATCCTCAGATCAAGATTAAACAGGTCAGTTTGTTCTGTCTTTATCTTGAACAACAAAGAAGCTTGCAGAACAAGTTTTACTTTTTATATTGAACAGAGTACAAATCACTTCTTGAATAAAAAATTTCCAACTTGTTTTCTGTAATAATTTGGTCTTGAGTTGCACGGTGCGTCCCAGCCTCAGCTTCCATTGTTCCTCGTGCAGGAGCTTTGCCTTCTGCTGAAAAGCTTTTTGTCGTGTGCTCATTATCTGAACCGTATTCATGAGAATACTTTTAAACATCTGGCCTCTTAATGGGATCAGAGCATCAAAATCGCTCCCATTATTCACCATCATAAAGCGGCGCTGATCGCTCCTCACCCTGCAAATTCATCTGCTGTTTATGCCTCTTTGTTTGGCTCCTTCAATAACTTGGCATGCAAAGAGGACTCCTTTAGTTGACAAATGCAAAAAGGAAATGATTTATTGCTGATTTATTTATTCACCCTCCATCTCTCTCCATCCCCACCCCCCTCGTCTCCATCACTGTACAGAAGGAAGGCTTTTTTTAATTTTAATTTCTAGCATGAAAACAATGCCATTGCTTTCCTGGCTTCACCTGCCAAACAAGCCCCCAGCCGCACACGGCGACAGATGGCCTCACATCACTGCTGAATGTCTGATCCTGGGAGGGCAGAGCGTGCATGTATATGTATGTGTGTGTGTGTGAAACCAAGAGGATGCGGGGCGTCTCCCATTCGTCATGCATGTAATGTGTGCTGGTCCCAGGTGAATGCGCTCACTCTCGACCCACCCTGATGCCGGGCTGCCCGCTGGCCCTGGAGATCAGTGGATGAATGGCTTTCCCTCCACATCTGTACACTCCCACCAGACACGCAGGTGTAATTGAGTCCCTGGCTGGTGTGAGCGAGCGAAGGGCCAGAGTATCCATCCTCCTTATTACCATCCTGCTGCAGCTTTACAATGCTCTCTGGCTGTCTGTGATGAGGGCAGAAAGCAAATGAAGGGGACATGGAGGGAGGGGGGCACTTTAATGGCTTGTTCCGGTAGCAGAGTTTTCACATGATCGGAGCCACGCAACTCAAACACCATCTGCTCCGTGTTTTAAACACATTTCCCTGAAACGAGATATATTTACAGGGCCAAAAACAAACTATTTAAGACTAACTGTATTTTATTAGTAGCTTAAAATAAAAACTAATCTGTGCACCCATTTGGCAACAAGTGTTTAAACACCTGCTTATTAATATTTGTGGGTTTTTTTCCCCTAAAAGCCAGTTTGGCATTGTAACTTTGAAAAAAAGGTGCAGACATTTAATTCAACCACAACCAGACAACTGAAAACAATCTGATCCTGTGGATTTAAATTCAGGGTTGTCGATGATAGTTTATGCACAACTCATTGAATAACTCATCTCAATTTAAGTTTTTATTGATAACAAACTTAATTTTGATGCTTTTCAAATAAAGGTTTCAAAACGTACTGTAAAAAAAAACTAGACAAAATGCTACAAAGCAAATAAGAATAAAAATTCTAAATGAACAAAATAATATGGTTATAACTATTTTAATCTTTATTTTAATAGATTGTGTTGAAACTGATCTGAAGCATGTGAAGAAGCTCTGCACAACTTCCTCAAGAGGCTGATTTTAACAAATGATTGGAACAATTTTATTTACCTGAGTGAAGATTAGTTCACAATATTTTCAGTGTTTTTACTCTGTACTGTACTCCTAAATCTATTAAATAAAGACAGAAATGTATAGTTTACTCCCTAGTTGTGTTTCTTATCAACAATTTCTTTCTTTCTTTCTTTCTTTCTTTCTTTCTTTCTTTCTTTCTTTATTTATTTATTTATTTATTTATTTATTACTCCTCTTGTCCAGTCTGGTGTGTGTTTTTCTTTTTTTTTTTCCATTTAAACTAGGTAGATGTTTTTTTTCTTCCCTGTAATGGTTGAACAGTTTCTTAACATCTTTAGAGGAACATAAATATCTGAAAAAAAAAACATAGCTGCAAGAAAAGCATTTTTTTTTTCTCCCCTGGCTCATTAAGTTGGACATGTAAAGGGGTGCAGCTTCCAACAAACTGCAGCACCTCCAGCATGTCATAAAGTCTGTAAGCTTAACTAAAATAACTCTATTAACTGAGCTCTGTACCTATTTTACCAACATACTGAGGCAGAAATGGTGATGAACTGCAACAAAAATTGAGATAAGACTAGATTCTTGGGGGAAAATAAGGCATTTTTAAAGCTGAGTCAATAAACAATGTGTGACCAACATGTGCATCTTTTTATTTACTGTTTCACTCTGTAATAGTCCTGTTTTAAATTATTTAAATGTGTCTTTTAATCACTGACTTTAAAAATATATTATTATTATTTATATATTGGTGTTCTATTGCAGCTATATTGCTGAGACTCAGGAGCCCAGCTTCACTTTCCCTTCTGTCCCACAGCAACTTTGAGGCTCGCACTTTCTACTCTTACGCCCTCCAGAGGCTGCCGGGTGTCGTGCGCTCAGGCAAGCCCACAGTGGTCCACACAGAGATCTGCACCAACAGCACAGAGAAGTCTTGGAGAACATTTAACCGGTAAGAACAGGACACACTTAGCTGACGCTCATTGTCTGCAGGTATTATTCCCTTTGTGACTGTGTTTGCCTGCAGGTCCTGTGTGTATATGGCAGACCTGGAGTCAGCTCTGCACTATTCCCTACGTATGGAGCTGGCTGCTCATGACATTATCAGAGGAGATGCCCTGAATGCACTCAACAAATACGTCGCTGTGTTGTCAAAGGTAGTCCACATGCACGCAGTGCACACAAACTATAATCATATTCAGAAGTACAGTGCAAAGAAGTGCTGGTTTACTTTCAAAAACTAAAACAAAGTCACCTGTGCATAAAGCGTTTATCGATAAATCAGCAAGACAAAGACACATTAGAACATCTGCATTACAAAATAAAAGCACAGTTATCAGGAGCATTGTCTAGAACAGGGGTCTGCAACCTGTGGCTCTGGAGCCACATGTGGCTCTTTGGACCCTCTGCAACGGCTCTTTCAAGCTTTGACCAAAACTAACATAAAACTTAATTTTATTGGTTGCTATTCAAACAACAAAGAAGGTTATCCGGTAGTTTTAGATGCTTTCCTGTCATTTCTTTTGCAAATATGTGAATACTGGAACAAGTACAAGGAGTAAAACATACCCACTTTAACTTTATGCTTTATTTCTATAACTAATTAATTTTTCCATAATAAAAAATTACCTAGGTCTGCATAATTCATAGTTTTTTATTAATTAAAAATCCCCCTCTTTAAAAGAATCTGGTATTTTCATTTGTCTTAAATTGTAAAAATATAAATGATTATTTGTATCATTATGATGTGGTCATAATATATATTTGTGGTCACTAGTGGCCACAAAAGCCCCCTCTAAAAAACCTAAAGTGGCCCATGGGTCACCAGTTGATAACCACAGCTGTAGCAGGTTGATGCGGCTCTAAACACTTTTAATTTAGTGAAAGAAAGCGTAAAATGGCTCTTTTGACCGTAAAGGTTGCAGACCCCTGGTCTAGAAGTATTAAAAATCAACTTGTAAGAAAATAGCAAACTGCTATAAATATTTCCCAGAATTTTTTTATCGTAACTAAAAGATTGTTAGATATTGTTGTTTGTTTTTTCAGTTGAGGCGGCTGTCTATATTGAAGCGCATTCTGTCCAAAAGTAACACAGAGACTGTACAGTATTACACGTTTTCATAACATCCAGGCTCGATTACTGCAATGGGCTTCTGTTTGGAATCAGTCAGACCTCCATTGCACATTTACAACTGGTTCAAATGCTGCAGCCCGATTTTTAACCTGTGCAGGCGAAAGAGAGTGCATTAGTCCAGTTCTGGCCTCCCTGCACTGGCTCCCAGTTCACTTTTGAATTCAGTTCAAAATCCTTCTGTATGTGTCACGAATGGGATCTCGTAACAGTTCTGTTCCCTCCTACGTCACTGATCTGCTGCAGCCATATGTCCCACAGCGTTCTCTGAGGTCAGCAGACCAGATGCTTCTATTGGTTCCAGGAACCAGTTTTAAGCTCAGAGGTGACAGGGCCTTCTCTGTTGCAGGTCCAAGACTGTGGAATGAGTTACCACTGCATGTCAGGCAGGCTCCCACTCTCACTGTTTTTAAGTCTCGCTTAAAAACCCACTTTTATTCCATGTCTTTAGACACTGCATGATATGGTTTAAAACCTGTCTGTATTCTACAATGTTAGCCAGTTAGTATCTTCTTCCATTTGGATCTATGGACTTTTTACTCTGTGGTTTGCTTCTTTGTTTTTGCTGTACAACACTTTGGTTTGTCTTGTTGCTGGATTAAGTGCTCTATAAATAAAATGGTATGGTATGGTATGGTATGGTATGGTATGGTATGGTATGGTATGGTATGGTATGGGGCAGGGGTCACCAACCTTTTCGAAACTGAGAGCTACTTCGTGGGTACGGAGTCATACAAAGGGCACCAGTTTGATAAACTCTTCGGAAATAACAAAGCGTAAATTGAAACAAATGTATAATAAACATATTTTTAAGAACATATTTTTAAGAGACATTTTAAAATATACATATATATACTGTATATATAAATTATATATTTATATATATATATAAATACAAAAAAAGAACAACAACTGAATAAAATGAAAATTTTAATGCAGCTTAGTAGTGAGTTGTGCTATTTTTAGAACAGGCCCGGGGGCACCTCAAATGGTCCTTGGGGGCACCAGGGTGCCCGCGGGCACCATGTTGGTGACCCCTGGTATGGGGTATAGAAATGTGCAGTGACTGCTGCTCACCACTAGATGGAGGGTGAGACAGCAGAATGTTTGTTTTGTCTGTCTGGATCTTTAGAAGAGCCAGTGGAGAGTTCTGCAGATGTAACTCTTTGGTCCAACACTCAGTTTGTAATGCTTCAACATAAACAACTCTGTTGACGCTGTTGAAAACAGAAGTATTATGCCCCTTTTCCACCGGTCGGCTCGGGTCGGATGTTACGTCATATGTGCGTCGCAGAGACCCCCTTTCATCCTTTCCCACCGGCTATTCCGAGCGGAGCCGCGCGAGATTTCCTGAGATTTTCGGGCTGCTTTCAGAGGTGTACTGAAGCGAGCTCACCCGCTCCGGAAGGAGGGAGGAGGAGACGAGAGCTGTTTTTACGGAAGCGAGGGAAGCTACCACGGCAGGACTTTTACATGAATAACACGGTAAAAACAATTGTTATTTTTTAAATTTATAGCAAAGATGGGTCTTCAGCTGAACGTGTCCTTAATAAAATCACGTACTGCTCAAAACTGCACGATTTTAAAAAGTAGTTTCGCCACGAGTAACACGCGGCGCGCGGGCGGCTTTATGTCTTTAAATGTAGCTCAATGAACAGATATAAAATATATTTCATAGCTGACTTTAATAGTACGAGGGCTCCTGAGCTTAACCACGCTTTAATATTGTCACGTATGGTCAAATGTGCTGCATTTAAAGTAGTTTCGCTTTGACTTTTTCCAAAACCTGTGTTTGCACAACGAAAATAAATTATAAAAATTCGAATTTTATTTCAAATAACTCCAACAGGATACATTTCGTGTATGAATATGTTGTGATCACACTAGATTTTTTTGAAAAATATCAGCTTTGTGGTTTTTGATAGAATTGATAATATGTGAAACAAAGTAGAAAATAATGGACGTAGGTTGACACATTTATGTCTATAAAACATTGAATTTTATTTCAAATAACTCCAACAGGATACATTTCGTATATGAACATGATGTGATCACACTAGATTTTTTTGAAAAATATCAGCTTTGTGGTTTTTGATAGAATTGATAATATGTGAAACAAAGTAGAAAATAATGGACGTAGGTTGACACATTTATGTCTATAAAACATTGAATTTTATTTCAAATAACTCCAACAGGATACATTTCGTATATGAACATGATGTGATCACACTAGATTTTTTTGAAAAATATCAGCTTTGTGGTTTTTGATAGAATTGATAATATGTGAAACAAAGTAGAAAATAATGGACGTAGGTTGACACATTTATGTCTATAAAACATTGAATTTTATTTCAAATAACTCCAACAGGATACATTTCGTATATGAACATGTTGTGATCACACTAGATTTTTTTGAAAAATATCAGCTTTGTGGTTTTTGATAGAATTGATAATATGTGAAACAAAGTCTTTATTGTGTTCTTCTTCTAGTGGTGGCTAGTACTGTAGTAAATAGCTTGAGGAACACTACTGCCACCATGTGGTAAGACGAGTAGGATTCTGGACCCCGCCCACAGAAGGGGTACAAAAAAGCTGTGGAAACAGAACATAGATGTGACCCGACCCGAACTGAGCCGACCTGAGCCGATCCAACCCGAGCCGAGCCGAGCGGTGGAAAAGAGGCATTAGTCACTGGGGGGGAAAGAAGCATGGCGTCTGTTTTTGTTGACCCTGTGGATGCTGGGTCCCAGTGGGAGTGGAGCAGAGCTGCCAGCCACGTGCAGCTCACAGACTGGTCACTCATAAACCCTCTGAGCTGCACCAGCTCCTTCTCATGTTCATATTGGCCAAGAACGTGTTTTTGTTTTGATAGATGTGGTTTGAAAAGCATCCAGATTTGTTCTCTTTATGCTTATTTTCTGCTTTCTGGAGAGAAAAAAAAATCTACTGAATATGTATTAGTCCAAACATTTAATATATATAATTTTTACTTTCAACACTCTTCTCACAGTAATACACCTGCCATTTGTTGCTTTCTTTCTCCTCTTGTCACACGCTCAGTTTGTCACTCCTCCGTGTGTGTGTGTTTGTCTGTGTGTGTGCATGTGCCCCAGGTGAACATGTTGCGATGATGATGCCTGACCTGCTAGCCGTGTCCATACTGGCTACACACCAGGCTGTTTCACTGTCTGCCACCAATCACTCTGATTATCTCACCCTCTCCAGGGAGGCGTCACAGTAAAGCCACTCTGTGTGCGAGGGGGTCGGGGGGTTGTGGGGGGGAGCAGAGCACTGTGGCCTCCCATTAGCTCTGGTTTGTTTAGTCAATAGCCGAGAGTCCCAGTGGTATTTTTAGCCTGTCCCCTACCAGAATGGACGAGCCGCAGCTCAGCAGGACGTTGTCTCGCTGACGAGACTTTCTTTACATCAGACCACAACTTCCTGCCGTCCTCCTCGACTTCTCCTTCTCCTTGAGAGGCTAAAGGTTTTCAGGCCGTCAGCTCGTGAGGAGCTTGAAAACATCAAGTGTCGTGAAACAAAAGTGTCTGAACATGTGGCATCGCTGTTCGTTTCCCCAGACAGGAAGATTCTTTAAAAAGTTACTACAGACGTGATTGTTTCAGATGCACGTAAAAGGCTTTCAGAGATTTTCTTTTAGGTTTCTGACTCATCTGGAAGTAAATTTACTTTTTTTTTTTTTTTGTCATCTGTACTCAGCGTACAAAAGTATTAACTTTTTTTAAATAGTCTATTCTATTAAATTACATTTTTCATGTGCTTCACAAACTAAAGACTATCAGACACAGTGCTCCGAGCATGGACAGCTGTTTTAGTTTAGATCAAGCTAAAAGGCCTGCTTTCGTTTGTGATTATGGATTATTGTGTATACATATACTGTATACCAATAAGAAATAGAATTATGTAAAAAAAACATTTGAGTTATAAAACGCAAAAAGTATTGTACAATAAACGAGGATTTACTAACAAATGACCTCATCCTCAGCACAAACGTACATCAAATCTGACAATTGAACTTGTAGTTTTATGGTACATCCACACCAAACAGCTTTTCAACGGCAAAAAAGCTCGTCACGCACGCAAGTGGACGCACTGGACCCAGTGGTGTCCAGACCAGAACGCGAAGCTGCGGCGGCGTGGCGGCGGGGGGGGAGGGGAGGAGCTTACGGTATACCGAGTTCCTCACTGCACTCCGCCAGGCAAGGAGCTTTTTATTTCTGTCTCTGTAGAGCAGACTTGACTGGTCGTGAAGGACTTGTCGCGAACACACAGCTACAATGAGTTTCTCTTCCATAGTACACGACTTTGCGGGTTTTTTCTGTGTCCCACAAACAATACGTCACATAGTTGCGCAATACCCGTCCCCTCGTTTCCGCGTCACATAGCTCCCCCCGACTCTCCCTGATTGGTTGACACACGAGTTGAACGGCGTTTGAACGTTTGAACGGCGAAATCATCAACATGTTCAAGGCGTGCTTTGGAGGCTGACGCGGGTTCACGTGCATGGAAAACGCTTTCCAGCACGCTCAACACGCACGTGACGTGACGCCCGACGCCAAGACGCGCCTGGAGGCGCGTCCCCCATTGACTTTGCATGTAAACGCGCTCCTGCAGTTGAAAAGCTGTTTGGTGTGGACGTACCATTAATCATCTGAATATATTAGTGATGTACCTGACCTGTGTCATCATTTCACACTTGTTACTAATCATGACTCACCTTTTTTTCCCCTTGGGAGAAACAGGTGTGTCTGTATGGGAGCGTTATGCTAATTATTTTTACCGAACAAACCTACTGTAATTTAATAAAGGTCTGTTTAAAACAGCTGTCTCAAAAGAAAAATGTAAGAAATTTCAGTGAATGTAGTCGGGACATGCTGAAAGAGCTTTCTTAAAATATATACGGTATACTGTACATATACTCTATATATACTATATATATATATATACA